>JACXSJ010002495.1:30773-44135 GCA_014851325.1 Pentalonia nigronervosa | reverse complement strand
CGATAACCATATTATAATTATTATTAAGTTTCCCGACTTGAATGAATTGTTGCTTTTTAAATATATGCTCGATTCGTCATTGTATTGCGTCAAAAAAGCGAATATCAAAAACATGAAGATAGGTAAATGAAAAATATGTAGCCATAATAATACAGGTCTATTTTTTTTTTTTTTTTTTAAGAGTGTTTCGACACAAAATCAATATGACGAAAAGTTTGAGAGCAAGTATTAACGTTATAAAATTAATAATGTCAGACATATCTGAGCAATATTAATTTGCAAAAAAATACTAAATACAGCAATCGCCACCAACCGTCTAGCAAATTCATTAGAACATCTTACTGCGTAAAAAAAATTAAAAAAAGTAAAATCGAAATTAGTATTTTAATCAAATTTCAACTAATTCAACTAATTTTAGTACATCAGATGAATGCGTAACAGATTGATTGTAATCGTTATAGTAAACAAAGTATAGCAACTTTAAGTAAACTAAAATATTTATTTAACTTTTCTAAAACTTTACGTTGTATTCACCAGATGGGCTGTAATTATAATTAATGGTACACAAATATTTTATGTTAATTTGTGAAAATACTTGGATATTATTCAGAATATTTTAATAATGTACTATTATATGCATACTAGTTAACGTATCCTAAAATTCGTAGGATAAATAATGTCATTTTCGTTAACAATTTCAAAGTAATTAAGAAACACTTTAAAAATAAAAATATTTACGTATTACATTATTATAATCCATACATTTTATTAAATTAGTTTTTTTGTAATCAATATCACAATGCGTTATTGTAATCGCGTCATGGAGGTTATAATATTATAATAATAATTACAAATATGTTAATCATCGCATTAGGTGTATAAATAACAACAAAAAATTCTAAATAGTAAGAATAATTTTCCATCAAGTGACAGTGTACATTTCATAATATTCATTATCATATTTATTTGTTAATTGATAACTTGTAAAAATTACATATTTAGTTTGTAACTATTAAACTATTAAACTATAAGTGAATAGTTACCATCTTCCTACCTTATAAGTTATGTGTTATAATAATGCGTAATATTTATAAATCGTATTGTGTTATTTGGAATAATTAACCTACATCATATAATACTCTTGGTATTTCGTAATTGTTATTTGTAAAGACATTACTTAAAAATAAATAATATGATTTTTCGAAAAATTTTAATTACATACCTAACTAACTATGAGTTTTGTAGTGGTACACTGCAATAGTATATACATATAAATGTAACTGTATTATACCTAAAAATTATTCGTAAATTATTTCGTATTTTTTATAACTACAATAGGTTTTTATTTACTCAATACGAGTTTTGACGTGAAAAAAAATAGTAAATTCTGTTGATACGTATGTAATATAGAATACTGCAGTGCTTAAAATGTAAAAATATATAGGTCAATCGTTCATATATATTATGAAATATCAATTATTAACTGACTTATCAGTTATTCAACGATAAACATATTTTTTTTATATTATACGTAATATACAAATTACAATACATCATTTTGTTATATTAGTTAAATCAAGTAGGTATGTTGAGATTTATGACATAAAATAATTTAAGGATACAAATTCTGAAAAATAAATTCATTTTACACTTATAAATATAGATATGAATAAAATATTTTACATTTTAATTGAAATCTGAAATTATAGTCTGTATAACAGCGTAGTTGAAAAATTATTTTAATAACTGAATTATATACTCTGAAAAGGATAAAAGCATAAAATAATTTACTAACAGAAGTTAATTAAAGATGGATATCGACGTTGTTTCATAATGAATGAAATATAATATAAAAAAAATAAATAAATACAATTTTTACAAAACACCATTTGAAATAATATCGCAAATAATAACATTTGATAAGCTAAATAATTTAATAGGTAAAAAGTGGAATTTGAAATTAAATTTAAATAATTTAACAAAGCGTATTGTGTATATTAATAATAAAATTAATTTGGTATTGTCAAAAGTTTGTGACGCATAAACGATTCAAAGAAAATTAATTATAAAAATCGAACAAAATGTTAAAGTGGTCGTAATTAGTAAAAAAGATTCGTTGTTAGAACGTTCTTAATATTGAGATACGACTAAATTTGAAATAACTTAAGTGATTTTTAAATGCAAAAATCGATTTATAGTTTAATCTCTAAATTAAATTATGTGTTATAAACTAATCAACTAAGCACGTTTTCAAATCACAAACCCGTAGTTACGATGTGTAGTTGTATGAAGTATAGTATAGTATAGTATAGTTGCTCTGTGATCCGAATGTATATTAATTTCATGTCTTTTCTCACGTCAAGTGAAATTATCTACATTGTATACCTAGGTTTAATTTATCATATTTTGTTTTATTGCAAGTATTTTGATAACCTAACCTATACCTTTAATAATTGTATATACAAGGTGATTCGTTTAATACAAAACACTAATTATATCGAAAAGCTTTTACTTTTTTCAAAATTATTTTATTACATGGTTTCAAGTCGTTACAAAACAACATTATTTTAAAGAAATAATATGTTTTTCATATATTTTATCGTTATAATTTTTTTTTATTTTTTTAATTTTTTGAACGACAAACATACAGTTTTAATTTATTATTTCGAAGTAGAATATTTTTCCAATTACTTTAATGTATAAAAATCAAATTTCAGACAATTTGTAAGTATTTAAAATATAGATGAGCAGAGTGGAGAGCGTACGCGGTTACCTCGCAAAATATCCATCCATTACTCCGCTCATCTAAGCTTTAAATACTTTTAATTTATAACTCAAATAAAATACTATGCTTTGAAACATAAAATTAAACTGTATCTTGTCTGTCATTTAAAAAAATAAAAACTTTAAAATGTACAAGGATAAAAAATATGAAATAAAAGTCTATACTTTTTGAGATATGCGTGTTTTACGTTAAACTTGCATGCTAGTTGTTTTGTAATATTGAAAAATGAAAACCAAAAACCGTACTTACGACTTTCATGATATTTTTAATCGTGACTTTTATATTTGTTTATTGCAGATATACATTTTTTATAAATTATTTAAATGATTGAACGGACATTATTTTTTTGTATCTACACACGCAAGAAATAGTGATACATTCGTGTTAATGTCTACTTCATTCGTACCTACCTAATAATTATATAATATTTATTAATTCCCATTAAATATTTAACTTTATAAATAAATACACGTTTTTAATGTACGGGTAAATATGTATTATATAGATACCAGTATTATACACAGTCTGAAAAAAAAATGAGCAATTTAGATCAAATCTATGTAGCCAAAGTCAGATCAAGAGCTTCTCCCTGAATTAACCGGAACTCGTAATACCCACAAAAAGCCTTAAAAGATCCAATAACCGAAATCCAAAAACTAGAATTATTTTTTTAAATATTATCGACAGGAGTGGTTTTACAATCAATAGCTATTTCATAATCATTAAAAATATTCTTCGTTATTCACATATTTCAATATTCATGTTTTATGCTTCGTTTTATCCATTCATTTATATTAGTATTATCGATCAATAATATTGTATGACTTTACTCAAAAATACTTTAAGGAGTATCCTAAAATTTAAAAAACAAGAATATACATAGTAGTTTTCCTAATTTAGTTTTTCCTGAAGTATCTAAATACCCAAAATGTTAACCAAAATTAATCAAAATAATAACGATTATAAATAATTTAAAAATTTTTTCAAGAGCGTCATTTCACTTTTTTTTGAATATACTAAAATATTTTATAAGATAAAATACTCTTCCAACTACCCCTATTATAAACCAATTACTATTGGAAAAATTCCCTAATTTTTATTACATTTTTTTCTTGAAATCAAACATGAATGTATGCATTAAAAGTGAGACAAGAATACATAAAAAGTATTTTTAATATCCATACATGCATATTGTAATCAGAAAAAAAATTGGTTAGATTAGGCTTGGTAATATATATTTTAAACTGTTAAATTTACACTGATATAAATAATATAATAGAATTTTACGTTTTATATTATTAATACATTTTTTTTACACTACCTACTATTTTATACAAATTCAAATAATTTATCAGTATGATTTCAGTTATGAAACTTAAATAATAATTTAAAATATCAACTAGTTATAATTAAGTACTTCTAATTTTATATGATAGACAGTATACCATCTGAAAAAAAAACAAAAAATAATAATAATAATAATAATTACTATTATTTTATTCATAACCAAATAATAAAATGTGGGTGCATAAAATTACAATAAAAATAAAACTTGGTTTTTAAACTTGAATACCGAGGCCAAAGTATCGATTAACACCTAGACCAATTATTATGGATAAAAATTGCAGAGGGGTGTGAGTACGCATCCAGCCTTTCATTTTTTTTATGACGTTATTATTTTTGTGAATATAATTACTTACAGCACCAGAAACTTAAAAGTCGAATAAATAATTTGAGTGCAACACTATAACCTTGCGTTAGGTATTTATATATCCAGGGGAATCATTCAACAATACAAATGTATTATCTGTTTATAAATGATATATATTAGACAAATTATAATAAAATTCATATACATTTTCATGGCACACTTAATGCTATAGAAAAAATAGACGAAAGAACGGGATAATACATTAAACCGTTATAAATATTACTAACAAGTTACAGAAACTTCCCCGATTATGTGTGAAAAATCTATACTCAACAATTTAAATAACGAGGTAAAAAATCTTATAAAAAGTTTATGTGAAAATCATTCTAATAATACTAATAGTATAATTAATAAAATACAAATAAAAAAGGCAATGAATAAAATAGTTCATGAACTTTATGAAAATGTGTGTATTCGAATAATCATAAAAAGTCAATATGTCTAAACATAGTATCATTTTTCTTATCTAACGCTGATTTTAATTTTGTTACTAAAATATCAATCTGCTATTTATTATTTTTATTTATTATTTGTATTTAATTATTTAAGTCGTATTTTAATTGTATAAGTATTTATTTACTATAAAACGAATTATATTAGCCATGAACTCCGTATACTTGAAACGACCTCGTAGCTCATTTGGTATAAGTATCAGCTATTATTAATGTAATTTTTTGTAATTAAGAAATTGTTATTGATTTGGCTGAAATAAAATAAATACATATATTAGTACATAATATTATGTTTTCTAACACTTTGTGTTTAGTATTTTTATTTGCGTATATTTTTCAAAATGTTTTAAGGTATATTGAACTTATTGAATTTGTTTTTTATTGATATGACGGCTTGCTTTACTTTATATGAGATCTAAGAAGATTCTAATCAAAAGCTATATCTATCTGCGTCTACCGTGTAGGTTTTAAAGATGAAAATGACAATTTACAAATGATAATAAATTTGTTTGAATTCAGTAATTCAAATATTAACTCAAGCATGATTGAGGGTCCATGAAATTTCCTTATTTATCGAATAAACAACATCAAATATAGTGTTGCATGGCAACACTATACAATAATGCTAAGTAAACACTTCACATCAATGTCTTGTTTTTAGATACGTATCATTCTTACTATTTGTATTGGTCGTATTTTTATTAAAGAGCACTTGTCTTTAAGTATGAAAATATAGATGAAATTCTGTCATTCTGAAAATCAATACATTATAGAACATATCTATCAGTTGAAAATAAATAAAATACAATATCGTTTAAAACACTTTTGACATTATAAGTAGCAATAATTTGTTGTTAATATTATGTTAGATAGAGGTAGGTACTAGGTAGTTACGATTTATCCATAGACACTATAGTCATGGTGGTGTAAAAATATAAGTACCTTATATTTGGTATTAGTAATTAATTAATTATTAACAAATGGGCAACAGAACAATTTAACACAAAATACATATTAATTTACAAAAAAAAAAATTAATTCTATAGACTTAACAATTAAAATTAAATTAACGAAGTCAAACGTATTGAATACAATGTGTAATTCTTAATTATTATTTGTTACAAATTAATTAATGTGCACATTAACAAGATACGTCATTCGATCAATTGGATTATTCTTACTATGGATATAATTAATGTTATGAAAAGGAAAAATAGTATGATCTAGAGAAATGAACAGGAACTCTAAAGCTAATTTGAGAAAAGTCTAGATTTGAAGGGGCATAAGGGCATATGCCTCAGACCCAAAAAATGTTAAGAGACCCCTAGGCTCAAAATATAAAAAAATATAATGTGGATTCCTGTTCTATATTTGAGATAAAAAAATAGGATTTAAAAATAAAAATGTAATTCTAGGAAATTTAAATAGTATACATTATTATTGCAGTGGTTGATTGCAAAGAAAAAAATCAAGGAAAGTACCCAATTTATAAATTCTAATATAATATATCATATATTTGTTTTAAACAAATACTTTTTAGCATTAGATTGTTTTATATATCAACCTTTCGCAAGAATACCAAGTTGACTGTCACTTGTCTATGGTCTATTTGCTAAAGAGATAGGTCCAAGATTATTTAATGCAGGGAGGTAATCATGCTGAGGATATTTAATTTTTTAAATAAAAGTAGTAGGTAAATGTTTAAAAAAATGTATTTGAATTAGCTATATTTTATCGATTACAAGTTATATTAAACAAAATTTGTACTTTTTTTAAAAATATTTCTGTTGAAATTATGAAAATTTTTATTTTTTTTTTTTTTAGAGACTTTTAATTATTTAATTTAGTAGTTAGAGAGAAGAGAGTGATTTATGTTAGTATTCAATATTCTTGAAATGTACCCATTTCTATAAATATTAATGTAACTACATTATGAACACTAGAGTTCATGAAGTACTTTGGGTCTCTCTCAAAGTTTCAAGCACTTACAAATTATTTTCCTACATAAGAAGGTTGAATTAACTTATAGAACCAACTTCGCATAATTTGAAAATTTACATATGCTATCAAATAATTTAATCATGAAATGTTAATTTGGATGGCCAACTTTAAGGATATTATTACTAGTACCTACAGATTTTGTTTGATGAATGTAAACTCTAAATTTTCGTGCTTATTGAATTAACATATATTTCTAGTGAATCTTTTTTTTTTTAATAACAACAAAGAATTCAATATTTCTAAGTTAAAAAATATATATATTTAAAATGGCATACAGGAAATTTTCCCTCAAATATCCTACCATAAGTTTAATTTATATACACAATGAACATAGTACATTTATCATAAAGCATCTAAAAATGGTAGAAACAAAAAAAAACAATACATAAAAACTGCAAAACATATATATAATAACGACGTACGAGATATGTATGATTGTATCTGTATGGTTAAAACTAAATAAATCTGTTGTAATCCAATGGCATCGAATCTTATAACCTTATTAAAAAAAAAAAAAAAGGTTTATGAGTAAGTATAATAAATAATCGGTATATATTTGTGTAACTAGACAGGAAACCTTGTAACACATTTATTGTTTTTCATCATCTGATGTTATTGTTGACTATTGTTCAGTGTCCACAATGTAATATACTTCTAAGTATTTTATACAAAGCTTTAATTTGTACACCAGTTGTTACAAGATTGATTGATTTAGATAAGTGAAGATAAAAAATACCTAAAAAGTAAATTACGGGAACTACATTATTATGTTAAACGTTAATGGGTTGTAGCTTATAATTTGTTTGATTAAGAATAAATAACACACATACCAAAATTGCTCGAAAAATTATATACTAATTTAATTTTAATTGATATTTTAGAATTTTAGATATTTTTGGGTAGCGATTGAATCAATCATTCCTATCTTTTAGGCCTTGTTCCTTTAATATTGTTTTCAATTAAATTAATCTTTGCGATTAAACAAAGATTCTAAGCTAAGCTCGTTTTTTCAAAAAAAAAAAAATAGCTGTTTATGGATTTCTTGTCAGTAATGCCGGTGTTCTTCATAACTTTCGAGAAAACTGATAATAAATATTACAAAAATTACGAATTTAAAATGAGTACTACAGTCTTTATTTAATCTTTACAAAATTAATTTTAATGATTCATAGATTATTTTCAGCTTTTCTTACAAAATATTTAAAAACCCCATCGCTTCTTATTAGCTTTGTTTGGATAAAATATCATAAACAATGTCAAATTACTAGTCTGGAGTGGTGCTATGGTGGTATAGAGATAAGTTTGCTCTTTTTTTGTTATTTAGCTTTTTGCAGTACTCTCGCATAATCTTTTGTCGGATTAGAAAACCTCGTACATGCCAGGATGTGACATTCGAAGTTAACCCAGTTTAAGGGATCCGACTTAAATTTACTACTTTAAAGTGGAAGTTACAGATACAATTTTCTTCATCACCAATTTAATAAACTTTCATGACATGTACTCGTGAAATATTGAGTATTTGCATAGCAAAAGAAAAATATATTTTTTTAAATTAAATAAACGTTAAAAATTCTATTGATAATACACAAAAATCAGTATCTTTTATATTTTTCATAAGCTTTTTTTTATGATTATGAACGTGGCCTTAATAAAAAAAATCGTCTTCTAGTATTTTTGTTTAAACTTTATTTCTTTTACACTTTGTTCTTTTAAACGAGCACAAATTTATACAATTTTTTTGACTAATATCTATTGGAAATAATATTTAAATGGTAATTACAGATTTTTTTTATAAACACATGATTTTTTATAAAAATAAAAATTACCTTCCTATATTATGTATATTGCATTATATAATAATATCAGTTTTAATACGAATTGCAATGAACAATTTACTATATGGTCGCCTAGTCATTTTTAAATACTAATATAATATGGTAATTATTTTTTTTAGATTTAGAATGGAGCCCATAGGCTTTACAATGAATAAATGTATACTAAATTATTAATGTTTTTGGGACAGTTGAAAATATCGACAAATTCGAAGCAGTGCACTATATGACCTAAAATAAATAATTTAGAGAGATTTTTATCATTCCCGAGTACTTTTGAGAAAGTCACGAAAATATGTTAAAGATATTATTAAGCCGCAGTTACAAAAATCAAATAGGTTTGTATTTTTAAACATGACAGTTAAAATATTTTATTTAAGTTGTCGCCGTTGTATATTTGTTTTAGTTTCAATAAAATGTCTATTTTGATGTATGAATAATTTTTGTTCTTACGCGAATAGTCTTCAATTCTAGATGAAACCTTAACAAAGTAATTTTTTGAATGCTCAGTCTTGACTGTCTGAGATTCTACGCATAAGTCTACGTTTGTTTAAAATAATCCTAAGACTAAACAACATTCGTACAAAGTTTAAATAAGCTTACACCATAAATTCGTAAACAGTAGATCTTAGCAATGTAGTCAATAGGTCTAAATCAACAACAAAATATTTACTAGTGTGTTTGTTGAGATTTCAGAGGTTTAAGTTAACGTGCAAATATACTATATCATATATTATGTATATATTACAATCCGAATTTAGACCTAATAAACTATATTTCAAAGTTATTTATGTTAGTAACAAAACGAGTACCTAAATAAATTACTGTAATATTATTATAAGTAATGAGTATGATGTCCTAAATCGATCAAATCTATATTGGAATACTAAAATATTGGTTTAAGAATGGCGAAGTACGTGTAATTAATTATTGATTTAATGTACTTAATATATTTTATAATGACAACTGTTGTCAACTGAACAAATGCGGATACCGATTGAATGAAGAAAATTATTCCATTCATTTTTCCATAGAAAATGCCCTATATAGTTATATATCTACATATCTTTGTATACCGCAGAATAAGTAAAAAATAATTTATTATTACACTTTTAAAATTGGTTCAATTTGAAAAAAATTTTCATAATTTCCACATATTTTATTGTTTGATTTTCAAAAAAAAAAAAATTATGTATTTATTGTTTAAATTTTATATTCATAGCCGCCAACGTATAATTTACTACTACTAGTCACTACTTATAAGTTTCGAAGCTAAAATTGTTCTTTAATATTTAAAATTGTATATACTATTGATATACATGCATGTAATTGTAAAAGTATTACTTTAAGTATAATTATATACTATAATGAATAGCTTGTAGTGTTTTACTATTACGCACAAATTATTAATATTATATGTAGGCGTATAGACCGTATACATACTATGTATATCCGTGTATAGTACAGTTTATTGTATATTATAATTAAGTGTACTTTGTAGAAAAATATTTTCTCTTATTTCGCAGTAGATTTTAGATTACAAGCTGCAAAATAAGGAACGGATATTTATTTTCCATGCGTACACTATCAGATAAAATGACCTAAAACTATAGTTAAAAAGTTTTATGTAGCGAGTTAAAAGATCGGAGATTGAGTCAGGATGGTACTTTGAAAGAAATATTTTTTGATTACCTATCTCAATGTAGTTTCTCTACGCGTAAAGAAAACCACCGATAGCAATCGAAATGTGTTGAAGAAAATGTAAGTAATCTCGGCATCAACTGAACTTAAGAATTGTTTTTCTGAATACGTATTGGATATCTACGGGCTACGATGGGTCGATATCAAATGTAATTTCACTGGAAATTATACTATCTTAGCTGCGACGAAGCGAGTGAAGTGAGACTGACGAAAAATACCTATTTAGGTACTTCATTTTTTGTTTGTTTACGGGGTTGTAATGTTTTTGTTAGATGGAAGTTATAATTAGAAATCTTGCAGATATATTTTATAACGCATCGTTCTGTTGTAATATTTTATAGTACAACGTTCTATACGATAATACTATTCATATATTTTCTCGAAATGAATTATTAATAATAGATGTATACATAATGTAGTCAAAAGTTTCCTCGTAATTATATGACGTGGGTAATGAAAGAATACTGTGATTAATATATAATTTAGTTTAATTTCAGATATATATAATATGATGGGATTTAACGTAAAAAACTATACGCGCTTTAAAGTCAAACTTTTTGGAAAGCTATTACACATTTTATTCAAACAAAACGAGAAGAATTTCAATGTTTGGAGTACGTGCAGTAAGTTTTCATTCATAGAGAATTATTTTTTACTAGCTCGGGGCAGGTATATAGTTCAGCAAACCATCGTAAATATGGTTTATGCAACACGCATAAAGGAGCAAAATCGATCGTAAAATATACTTCCAAGTAGCACATAAAGTACACAATTTTCAGTTACAATTTAATTTATTATAAAAACTAATACTATCTAGGTATAACGTGTGGGTGTGTATATATATATATAAACGCGGAATATCAGAATTCAGAATTTTATACTGCGTAATAGCATTATACGGCTTACGAGTCGATAATATATTATTATTATTAAATTGAACAGCATAGTACACCACCGCCAAAACAAATAATGTATGCGATAAAACATAATATAATACTATGTATATATTATTATTATTATTACATATTATATAGGGTGATATTTTTAAACACGCCAACCCTATTCTTATGTTTGTATAATATATATTTTAAATTCTGGTTGTTGGAATTTTCAAATGTACTCGAAGACCATATTTTGGCAATACAAGCTTCTATTTTTTAAATAAGACTCCTCCCCCCTTTCACTTAATATTTTTAAGAATTTTAAAGTGTCTAAATCAAAATTTTAACAATTAGTTTTTGAGTTATACAACTTTGCATACTAAAGGTACCTACGATGGCGTCCATATAGTAACGGGTTAAGTAGTTAAAGGATTCTTATCCTCAGTATGTACATTTTTAATAACTCGGAAACTACTCGTTAGAATTATGTGACGAACACATCAACATTTTCAAGAAAACCTTTCGGTAAATAGTTTGCAGTAAAAAAATGTGGGTTCTCGTTTGAAAAACAGGTGAATTCGCGTATCACCGCAGGACACTTCTAGAGCGCCTATACAATACAACGACATCGGGAATTCGAAAACATGTGGTCGTCGGGTAATAGGGTGTATTCGAAAAATTCTGAAAATCGTAATTTTATTAAACGACGGCGTACTGTTAGACGGAAAAACGGGGAATGGACGCGCTTAAAAAAAAACCACCCGGCAGTGTCCGCGTACGACACGGTTACTCTGGCGGTCGCGTTCCGCGCGCGCATCGTATCGTCGTACATTAATAGTCGTGTTGAACAACACGATATCTTGCGCAATGGCCGCGGACGAGCGTATATTATATAGTCGTTGCCGAGACGCAAATATTATTATAGGTTTATGACGTGTGTAACGGCTATGCTTATTATTACGCGTCCCGCGACACAGCGCCTAAGAAGAAACCGTAACAACCAAAACGGCTGCAACAATAAAGTCGTCCGTTTTTTTACGAGCGTACTCCACAACTGCGGTACCCATTATAGCACGCGACACCATACGGCGTTCTTTTGCCGAGTTTTCGTTTCGCAACTCGTTTCGTCGAGTTTTCTTTTCCACCCGCCCACCCGTTTCAACACCGCGTGTTTTCCGCGGCGGTCGTCGTGATACCCTCGCGCGGTATACCGGCTACACCTCTTATACAGCACATTGCGACGCGACTGGTATATGCGCGTACCGCCGACACACCCTGCACCGCGGAGTGACGGTAGCGACAGTCGGCCACGCCGGTCTTAATTTGCATGCGTCGCCGTCGGCTGGGTGTGGCGGGGTGGGGACCTGCGAAGAGCCGCCACCGGGCCACGTTGACCCAGATACCCACTAGCTGCGAGGGCGAGCGAGCGCAGACGCCGACACCGAGACGTCGGGCCGCGGTTGTCGCGCGCGCGCGCGCGCGTGTGTGTGTGTGTGTGTGTGGGGGGGAGAGGAGGGGGAGCGACCCGCGCGAATCGAGGCGGCGCCCGGGCGGAGCGTCGGCACCCCGGACACGCCCACGAGCGGATTCGGCGCCGGCGGCGTTCGAAGGGACCGGCCGGTCGCACTGAGCGTCCGTCACGCGCCCGAGCTCGATCACCGGCCACAGTCGCGCCGCGTTTTTCCGTACGTCCATCACCGTAGCGTAACGCAACGCCAGCACCACCGTCATCACCATCACCATCACCACCACCACCACCACCACCACCACCACCACCACCGCCACAACAGCAACAACAATATCGCGTACGGCTGCCTTCGTTTTCATATACATAAATCTACATACTTCCCCCCCCCCGCCATTCTGGGATCCGGCGGCGCCCCCTCACCCACTGCCACAACTGAACACGACGCATCACCCCGACCGACAACCACTCGCACCCTCGGCTGGCGCGCCCGCATCACGAGACCTGCAGAACTTTGGCCGCAGCGGCCGCGGT
>JACXSJ010002495.1:0-30673 GCA_014851325.1 Pentalonia nigronervosa | reverse complement strand
CAGCGGCCGCGGTGGTCGTCATCACCGGTATCTCGTCGTCACCGTCCCCGCGGTCACCGTCGTGATGTGCACCGGCGGTTGCTGATCGCGCGCGTCCGGTTACTGCACGGGGAGTCGCGGCGTGGTAGATACGCATAGTCGGCGCTCGGTCAAGGTGGATACGGACGCGACGCTGGCGACGGCCGACCAGGTCGGACCGGCTGCGGCGGGAGACGGCGGCACAACCGGCGGCAAACTGCACGCGACAATCGTAGCGTCCGTCGCGGCGTCGCCGCAGAAGTTGGCCACCACCATCAGGGGCTTGTGGAACTCGTCCGCGGGTCCGGCTGCCAACTCGGTTCTGGGTGAGCATTGCCACAATAACTGTTATATTATAATAATATTGTCACCGTTACTGTTTGGTGTAATGTATGAGAAATTCTACCGGCGTGTCCCGCACGACAAGCGTCGTATTATCTATATGAGTGGTGACTTCCGAAAGTCGACTTGGTTTGCGATAAGTATAAAACCGTTCCGGGTTACTCGGCCGAAATCTCACCGATTAATAATTTAAATTGTAGTACACGAACCGAAATCAAATCCCCACCCCCCGCGTCTTCGACGAAAATCTGAGGCGTTTTTAATCGGTCAAGTGATTTTACGGCGTTATTACCGACGACATGCATTTTTCGATGATTTCCGACGTTTCAGTCGTTTGAATATTACTTTTATTTTTCATTTTTTTTTTTTTTTGGCCATATTTTAGACGTACGTGACTGTCACCTGCACGAGCCGAATTTCGCGATTATTTTTTTTTTCGTTTTTACCTTTATTTTTATTTTATAGACTTGCGGAGTTTTAGCTACTGATGGCAGAGTATGAGGGCAGGTTTTCGTAGAACAAGTAATTCGAGTCTCGACGAGTTCCTTATAAAATAGAACACGCGTGATGGCATAAACAGCAGCGAGCAAAAATCAATTCGACTATATCTTATATTTAGGTATACAGAACACAACGCGGTCTGCGGTTTTGAGTCAAACCGGGTTCAAACCACGATTTTAAGACCCTGGTAACCGGCAAAAATACGTCACCGGGCACTGAAAACACGAAACCCGAAATTATATTTTAACCCGTTTTGACTACCCAATTTTGGCGGCTTCCGCGACATACCATATATATACATATAATAAAACACATTTTATAAATAGACTTGGAATTTCCGATTCATACTACCGCGTATTATCCGACGTAGAAGTCTGTGCGACAGACACACGACGAGATAATAATTTATACTGCACCGTGGTAGTTTACGACCACACCACGCATTTAACGGCCGCTATAGTGGTCGTTAAACTCTGCGATTTATATATTTTGTCCGAGTTGATTTCGCTCGTATTGCGCGAGGCATCTCGGCGACGATCGCGTCAACTATTTGCAATGGCCTTGGCGCTCGGCATCTTTTTAAAATTTAGGACGGGGTTGCTTGATATTATATTTTTCATGTGGTGAGAGAGAGTAAATACCACCATCATAGACCACTATACCCTTCCGCCCCCGGGTGCGCCATTGTAGCTGATATTTCAGGGTAGGCCCGTGTCTATCCCTATTTTGAACCCTTAAATATAACCAAAATATATTTGTACAAATCGTTTTTATAACCAGGCCACGACACGTCTCTGATGGCCAGTGATTTGAATTGCGGCAGCACGACGCTACTATAGCTGTACAAGAAGATCGGTGAACACTAAACGATAAACTGCAATAAAAATATCAAATCGTGCAATGATAGTTATATTATGTGGATCGCTTTTCGATTGTGCCTATGCAGTTGTACCTGAACGAAATATTTTTGTTACTGTGGTACGCTCGTCATATTGGGTTGTCGAAATTTGACGGTATGTGACGGATATTTGCCATTTTCGTTGTTAACAATCTTGTACGATTGTTATGGTCGTGTTTAACGACAAAATGTTTAAACCGATGCGCGTACAATGGCAGATTTAGGTGGCTGGCAATCGAAGTTTCGTCAAATTTAAAAAAATAAATTTTGATTTTATGACATATCAAAACCTATATAACATAGTATAGGTAGATAGTATTATATTATAATACAAGTTTTACGTTTTTCGTTCTACTACAAAATTATATTAGTTCATTACAAGATACCTATAAGTTATTAATAATGCATTGGTGCGTGCCAATATTAACGATCGTTTGAATGGATATCGTAATGACTTCACTTGAAGTTCAAATAATAATTAAATATATTTATTTAACTACACTTACAAATTTCCGAGTGTTTCACAAAATCTGATGTTGAGTGACGTGAAGGTTCCATATATAAACAAACTTTGCAAATTCATGTCTGTCATAGTCCTATTTGTATGGCCCAGTCGAGGAGATAAATGACGTACATCAGTGTCGCGGCGAACTTTAAATTGTTCAGAGACTAGTCTAATATTTCACCCATTCTGCAGCACCGATAACCCCATAAAGACGCATTCGCTTTCATATATGTCCACCGGTGGTATAGTTTTGTCACTAAAACACTAAAGTTACCACCAAATTATCACCGATTGTCCATTATCCACCCCTTAAAAAACTGAGAGCCTCTCGATTCCCTACCCCCTTTGCCACCACACTGACGTGCATTGCTCCCTCTAACTATAACAATTTTCATATCAATCAATAATTCTTAGAATCAGTACATCTCTTACACACCATTTGTTATCACCAAAACTTGACTTTGTGTTCCATATAATCGAATAACGAGTTTTAAGTATACAGTTGAGATATAATGTATGAATTACATTTTACCTTATATTGTAATATTTAACATATTAATGAGACATTTGATAAGAAATTATTATACTCTGTTTGGAATATATTATGTATGTTTACATATCGTAATATGCTTCGTGAAATACAGAGTATTATACTCCATTATTATAATATTATTTTAACGTCATCAATTTATTGAGTTTATAAGGAGTAAGATATAGGCAATTTATTTTTCGCTTAACATTTTATGGAAACAATTACCTAGTGTACTATCTCAGTTATTTCTACGCTCAAAACAAAAGATGGAGTTTTTTGGCATATTTATCCAAGTCACTGCTAACATACAAACAGCTTATGTGATAATATCATGCTCTACGGGATTAACTCAGTGAAGTAATCCTAGCAAAAAGGACTTGTATATTATATTAATTATTATGATAAATACTTGTAATAGAACTTATTTTCAAAAAATACTTAGTTAAACGAATGCCTAGTTAACTACCTACTACTCAGTGTTTATATATGCTTTATTCTGGAATTTTTTTTATGAATTTCGTTAAAGAATTTATTACAAATTAAAATAAAAATTACCAGCGCTGTATATACTTGTTCGAATCCAAATAGTAGATCATTTAACTGCCAAGTATTACCTTTTGAAAATGTTTTGTGGATTACTTAAAACTGAAATATGTGAATAAAAAGTAGCTTGAACGCAATACTTAATCAAGCTTTCCGTTATTTTTAAATTAATATCGTTACATTTTAATTTCTAATTATTTATATCATATTACACGTACATAGTTTAAAGTTGTCAATGTCTGAGTAAAAAAAAGCTAAATACTTCTAATTTTTAACAGATTTAAGAAACACACAACCAAGTTAATTAGATAAACACAGCTTATCATATCATTTCACTCGTCTAGCTTGATTAGAATTATTTAAAAATAAAATATGGTATCTCATTTGAAAAATATTTCTGATTAGAACTCGGTTTACACAAGACTAGTAAAGGTGTGGTAAAACATATTATCAATATTTTCCAAAAATACTCAAAATGGTCAAAATTAATATTTATACTACAATGTCAAAAAATCGATTGTTGTTAAAAAAAAAAAGAAAATATTTACCTAGAACTTATCGAATATTTCAAGCTTAGATATTTATTAAAGAATAAATATGTAATGAACTTGATTATCTGCCAAATTTGTACATAAAGGACGTGTTTTATTGAAGAAGCACAATGTTTTTGAAACCAAGTATTCAATAATGTCGACAAGAATTAATCATTGTTTTAAAGAAAAAAATAAACACTTTAGAAATTATTAAAAAAATATATTAAATTGAAACATGGCCCATTATTTAAAAAAAAAGTAACATACAAATATTATAATTCTTTATATATTAGGAACTCTAAATAATAAATAAGTATTAAAGCAATATAATTATACTAAAAATAAAAATAAGGAATTGTTACTAAATAGAAGACTAGAGAATCTATTTTTAATATTTAGAACGATAAAATCTGATATACTTTTGATTAAAATTAACTCAATTTTTAATTATAAATTTATTTCATATACATGTGGAATAATGAAATAATATATTTTAAATTTAAACTTTTATTTAAAGTAACTTTTAACCTCAACAAAATAATCTAAATTTTAAAACAATACCTAGTATAGAAATATAATATGTATATATTATATTATTACTTATGTACCTATAGTCATAATATTATGATAATCAATTACATTTTTGTGCATATGGTTCGAACAAATTCATATTAGCTGGTTATGGACTTGCCGACTTGCAATTAAGTGCAAGTGAAATAACTCATAGAAATTATACCTAACCCAAACTGTTATAAACTAAGCGTATTATTTTATTAAAAGCAATTGATATAATATTGGTCGTAAAATTAAAAATTTAAACAATACCATTATCCCGATTATAGATTAACAGACATTTTAATCAATTTATCTGTAAATTTATCAAAAAAATCAATTTGAACAAATCCGACAGAGAGACGTAGTGCCGGCTGTACATGTTTTCCCAAACCAACGGAAAATAATCCATACCTATTTTGTCGGTTAAATTCGAAAGGTCACACTTTTTATGAGTCTAGATTACAGACAGTCACTGCACATAAAGCGAGCGTGTTTTTTAACTGCGACTTTAAAAGGCTCAAATCCAGTGGGCAAATCCTTATTGGGCGTATAAATATGCCGCGAGAATTTATACACAAAGATATTCTGCGGACACTTCTCGTCAATATACGACTACAATAAAAAACATATACTTACCATTGTCGTGGCGGCCTGCCGCAGTGTATTTGCGCGCAGTCAGTTAGATGTGCAGGGTTTTCGTTGTGGGGGAGAATAAAGGAGAAAGAGAGTAACCTAATTTCTGATCCCACCGTGACGGGTATATATATATATATAGGGAATGGTAGAAAACACCGACCGAGACCGCGTTTGCATTCGGCTTTCGAAACAAAAGGCCTGTGTAGCAGAGCATTTGTGGCGGCTTTTTCTCGCTGGTATTTCACCGCCGTCGCCCGCGGCCATCAGCCCTCGGCAAACTCAATTACTTCCTGTGAGCGCCCGCCGCCGCGTGCCGCCCCAGTTGTGCGGCGGGGTCGTACATGCAGGTCAACCCCTCTAACGATAATTTTCTTCCTTTAGTTTTGTTTTTTTTTTTGTTTAGATTTCGAGAAAATCGCAATAATAAGAGCCCTCGGGAACCGCGCGCGTCCCGTTACTCTCTATATATTATACGTCGTCCGGTCGTCGCGTCGGTCCTTTGTTCCCGCAGAGTCCGGAGCTCGGCGACGCTCGTCTCGTCCATCATCATCGCGCGATGACGGTTTTGTACCGTCGTTGTCGTCTTCGCATAGACCAACGATTATTCATTAATGCCTAATATTATTATTGCGTACCGTGTGCGGATGCCTGCGGCGGTTCAATCGGTCGCCAACACAACGCCCACTCTAGACCCCTATGAACCCCTCTCCCGTACCTACACCCAGTCACGACGAGTCGTTGCGGGAACTCGCGGATATTATATTATAGAGACGCGGATGAAAATTTCTTCCGGGGTACCGCGACGACGACTACGCGCCAACTGCAGCAGTGGCAGATGATTATAATGGCAATATTATATTATTTGGTTCGGATTGTTGCTTATTATACGCGCCGCGGCCGGAGTAGTACAGAGACATAGTATTACGTACAAGATTTTCAAGGAGAAAAATATGCAGCGTATCGGTACGTATCGGTTCAACGCCTAGCGTTCGATTAGTCACGCATACTGGCTAGACATACCAGCGATACGCATCGGGCTGAGACTTCGATGCGAGAGACCGTTCCGTATCGAATTTTTCTTCTTGAAAATCTCGATACCGTTTCATTTTAATACTACGCCGTCCAGCCTACTTACGTGGTTACTATATTCGTGAGGCGAGAATCGGTCTCGTAAAACGCCGTTGTCGTACACGAAACATACACGCACACGCGCAT
This sequence comes from Pentalonia nigronervosa, assembly GCA_014851325.1. Lineage (NCBI taxonomy): Eukaryota > Metazoa > Arthropoda > Insecta > Hemiptera > Aphididae > Pentalonia > Pentalonia nigronervosa. The sequence continues at coordinate 24,395 of JACXSJ010002495.1, read as the reverse complement.
AATGTATAACCGCCGGGAAATGAATGACGCGAGACGGAAAGACTGCGAGGAAAAGTCTAAGTGTGCGTGGTCACGGCATCGTTCGAGAAATTGAACACGCGACGACGATAATAATATATAATATTACATTTAATGTGTACAGTATAAGAGAGCAATAACATGACGAAAGGGCGACCCTCTCGCTCGGCATATTATAATAACGATACGAGCCGTGGAGGGGTTGATTAGGACGTGCGCCTACAACAACAATACGTTATGATCACGGCGGTCACCCAGATCCGGTCACCCCGGTAAACAAACTATGCCCATCCCGTCGTAAACGACATATCACAAATCTATACCGCCTGCAGCCGATGTTCGAGTCCGGTGGCGCCCAACCCTATTTACTAAAATACACGTATTTAAAATAAGGAGTGATGAATATTCAAAAAAAAAAAATATTTTGCTAGTTGTTAGGAACCATATATAGGAACCTTATATTATAGGTCACTTTTTTTAAATAGTTTTAACCACTTCCATCCCTAGTGATACGTACCTCGGTACCTTAATATTTACCAATTATATGAACGCAATTAATATACCAAAAAAAAAAAAAAACCCATTAAATTTTGATATTTTAAGAAGATGGGTGAGTAAAATTATATCTCATTACACCTAAAAAATATGTCTTGGACGCCACCGGTAACAACTAAATTTATGTACAATAAATCGATCGAAGGCATTCCGTTTATGCAAGTTGAATGACGTGCGTGGGACAGGACGTCTATTTATACGTCATATTGAAGGCTGGGATTTCGATAAACTTTGCGTTGTTTTCCAAAATTAGATACGCGATGCTCATTTTATAACATATACGCGTTTCATTTGTATTTTTGAATCATGATAAGAAGTTTTTATTTTACATTTTTTGACAATTTTCAACTTTAAGGTCATTTCTTACATTTTTTTTAAAGAACTTTAGTGTTTTTAAAGCATTTAATACTGAAGTTAGTTTTTTTTTTAATTTTTGCTTAAAAATCTAATTTTTAACGTATAAGTACTAACTAGAATTTCACCTAATCGAAACTTCATTCATAGGCGACGTAAAAATCATGATAACGAGTGGCGACGCAAATTAAATGAGAATAAATCTTTTTTTTTTAGATTTAAAGTCAACGTATAGCCGATTTAAAATTATATGCAGTACTGCAACCATTTTTATTTAATTTAATTTAAAAAAAATATTGGTTCAAAATTTGTTAAAATAAAAATAATAAATGCATTTTACAGGTGCGTTATTTTAAATTTTTAAGCCATACAATAATTTTTTTTAGAGAATTTTTGAGTCTTTTCGTATCATTACATTTCAGTTCTAAACATAACGTACGAGTATTTACTTACGAGTAATGCACGTCATATTATATGTTTGTAGACCAATTTTAGTCACACAATATATTATTATTATCTTAATATTGGTTCAAATACTTTTTAACGAAATTTTTCATCGTAGAAAAAATTTGTACATGTATGTCTCCTAATAATAATGGTCATGACAAGTTTATATATATATTTTTTTTTTTGACCGCACAAAAGTATTTAGCAGAAAAAAAGAAATTAGTACATATAACGCACATAGCACAGTCGGAATATTTACTTGATATTACTCTTGTTTGACTATTACCGTTATGCTATTAGTATCAAGTATTATAAGTATCCCTAATGATAACTCACATAAAAAAAATTAATTAAAAAATATTTTAACATTTGTTGGTTGGGTAGTTGTTATTGCAAGTTATAAAAATACAATTATTTATCAATTAATTTAAGTTATTACTGGGATATTAACATTTTCAAAAAATCTAGTAAAAGTATTCCAAAATTGTATTTAGATTGCATATTATTTTTATCATCCGACTTGAGTTGGCATTATTAGTTTCTTTTTTGTGCTGCTGAATTATGTAAGTTGTATGATAATATAGGTATTACGGTTAAGCTATCGTTAATTAATTATTTTTCTAGATGGTATTCTATGATGATTTAAAAATATAATTATAAAGTTCAATATTAATTAAACGTCAACTGTTGGGGTAATCGCATCATAGAAGATTTGTTGTATAATTGGAACTAGGTATTAACTATAATACAATAATGAACATATTCAGAATATTTAATTAATATTGGTTATCTCTAGCCATTGCCATTAATTTATAATAAAATTAATAATTTTTTTATAATTATGTTTGGATACTTTAAATATATAATATATGTATATATACGTATATATATATATATATATATATATATAAGTAACTATAATTTATATTAGATATGTAGCTGATATAATAAATAAATATTAACAAATTTTAACCAAGTCACGTAAGTTGTACGGTTATACTTATTTATATTTTTAAATTTATAATGTAATCCATTTACTTTATTTCTCTTGAATTAAAAAAAAATACTATTTCAGACACACATGAAATAATAAAAAACTTTTAGGTAAATCATTAATACTTAATGCTATTTAAATTGTAAATGTATTTAATTTATGTTTTTAAAAACGTTTTTCGCACAAATATTTGATATTTGTAATTCAAAACTAAATCTTTAATATATTAGTTATAATTGAAATGTTCAATTGTTCATTCACAAATTCCTGTTTATTCTAAATATTTATAAAATAGTACAATTAATAATTTTAGTTGTATATTTTATGTAATGTAATAATATCAATAATTATTTATTGTATCTCAATTCTTTTTTTATAAGTAAATGGGAACTTTTATTCAGATATTATACATAACAATGCAATTTAAATAAATAACTATATGTACCTATCGTAGGTATTTAAAATAATATGTGTAAAAAGTCATCTCTATTAAATTAATTTAAAAAAAAAATAATTATTTATATAATGTTTAATTATTAAGCCAATAACAGTTGTTATTAATTTTCATTTGCTAGAAATGATTTCAATAATTATACCAATACTTTAAACATGAAATAAATGTACATATGACGTAATGAAAACCGACAGTAATTTTTTATACGGAAATTAAAAAACCTTCTTTTTTATGTTAAACAAGATGTAGTTGATTTAATTTCAGCAGAACACCGGATTTTTGAAACGTGATCAAATTAACTTAGATGAGCACTGTTAAAAATATATTTTCCGTTACGTTAAGAATAAGCTTCCCCTTTCAGAGTTCGCATAAACAAATTTTCTAAACCAATACATTTCAATAGAATACTTTCATTATTTTTTAATGGTATGAACATAACAACTTTTGATTTATTTCATAGGTAAATAGAATTCATTTATTTTTTCAATTTATAAACTTATTATAGTTACTAGCATATTTTAGTTGCACAATTCAACTAGCTATGCGTTTTCAAAGATTAAAAAAAATGTAATTAATTTTTTATAAGCTATTTTTATTATGAGCAAACAATTTTACAATATTGACGTTTCATTTAATTTAAATAATTATCGTAGAATATATTTCAATGCTTAATCCGTAATCGTAAAGCAAATCAAATCAAATTGTATAATTACTACTAAAAATTATGTACTTTTATAATATTATAATCGCCTAGTTTTAAATTTAAACTGCTTTTGACGTATAATTTAGTATATAAACAATGTCGTCTTACAACAGCAAGTAATTTTAATTGGTATGTAAATTGAAATATAAAATTATGATTCAATAAAAAAAGTAAATCTACTAAATTAATATCGATTATGTAAATAAACTCTAACTAAAATATGCAAAATATATTGAATAAATAACTAATATAAATGTAGAAATTTGAATTAACTGTAATGACTGAGTTTTTGTTTAAATTATAAAATTAAATTATTAAATAGTTCAACTTATTCATAAAAAAATTAATTAAATGTTTAATATAGTTATACTTTATACGTATTCTAAATAATACACATTTAATTAATAAAATAATTATTTATATTATCCACGATTGATAATTTGCTTTAATAAATTATACTATAAAATGTTAATAAAATCTGTTTAGCTATGTTCTATTACTTTTTCTGTAAATAGTTTTTTTTAATGATTACCTTTAAAAGATCTATTTTCATAAAATTTCATATATTTCTAGTGAATAATTAATTTCAGTTTGTTAGCGTTTCAAAACCACAATTATTTTGAATAAAATTTGAAAATTTAAAACTTGATTAATTCGTTTTTAATTTATATTTTAAATTTTATTTGAATCCATTTAAATTTGTTCACGTAATTTTATTCAATTTTAAATAATATGTAGTTCATGTATCAGTAAAATACATATCTCATATCCATGTTCATATTACGGATTATTAAAATAAAAATAGATGTGAGTTCCTATTAATCACTCATAATTCAATAGGTAAAATATTTTTCGATTTAAAAATATAGTAAAATATTATAAAAATCCTTCAATTTAAATAATTATTGGTAACTTCACGAAAAAAATTTCCTCTTTTTTACGTAACTATTTTACAAACACAAATTCATTGATGTTTTTTTTCTTTATGGCAAACGAATCTGCATCAAGCCAAGAAACACGTACATTATCGACACCCGAACCCTATAAACGAATGAAACATACTAGGAGGGTCGCTCCCTTCCAATGTATATGGTGACCGGTTAATTAGCAAATTGCATCATTAAAAATAATGAGACGGGGTAGTGACTATATAGTATATGTCTTTATAAACTTGGCTAAAATGTTTGTGAGGGACCAAAACAAATACGAAAATCATTGTCGAGGGAAATGATGACTAAACGTAAATATACTGTTTACTTATACTTTATTTAACATTTTTTTTTCAAATTATTAACATTTATATTTGTCTCATATTATCGATATATGTTTTATTTTAAACCGATATTTTTTATGGAAATTATTCAGTACTGATATTAGATAAGTTAATTAAAAATGACTTCTATTCTTTACAATAAAACCCTGATACATGCTTGAATAAAAAAATTAGTATTAAACATAGCCAAAAAATAATTATATTTTACATAGCATAACTCAATTATGAAGGGTAGGTAGTCGGGTCGGTTCGTTACGATAGCAGCCGTGTAATTTATTTTCAAAATGTAAAAGAGAATCGTTTGTACTGCGATGTTACGCGTGCAATTGACAGTCCCTTCCATTGACAGCTTTGTAACTTTAAATACACCTAAACCCTCAGGAGTATGTGGCATCTGTAATTATCACGTCTTTTACACTAGTCTGGTGTTAAACATTAATAACAATATCATTAAACTATGTTGCTATATATAAATTACAAGCATACATTTATGTGATTTAATATGGAAATAAGAAAATTAAGAAACAGACGTATTATTGTGTGTAATGATTAATAATTTTAAATAATATTATCAAAGTAAAATGTACGTTTACTTAATCATTTGTTTTAAATCATGTTTTCTTAAAGTTTTTCTCACAGCAAAGGTGCAGATTCCATATTTATTTTGTACATTATTGTTGTTTATATTGTTGAAGAACTTTCCATGATGGATTTCATACCTTTGCAATGAGATACACTCATTATTTTTCATCTGTTGTTTTACGTTAATTTTCTAACACAATTATTTTGTATCTTTTTGTTGAAGGTTTGGGATCAATCATGGTGAGTTCCATCATCGTTTCATCGGGGGAGGTCGTGTAATGTGATATCAGAACCTTCGTCATGGAACCATCGGGGAATCCACTATTTCGGTGTTGGAGTGCTGTGGGCACGTTCCAAGTGCCACTTATTAATTTAGAAGTCAACGAGCTTAAGGAAATACTATGGGAAAAGATTCAAGAGCCAGTTATTCAAAGAAGACTGATCCTAGTTATCGTGTCTATAGCATTGTTATTGGACAATATGTTATACATGGTAATTGTGCCAATTATACCAGATTATTTGAGGTACGTAGATTCTTGGGGTGAAATCTCCACGGGAGTAAACTTTACGGATGATCCAATTACCCCGTCGGCCCATCATGGGCAAGATTCAGCAACTGGAGTATTATTTGCATCAAAAGCAATCGTACAACTCATGGTGAATCCATTTTCTGGTGCTCTAATAGATCGGATTGGATATGATATACCAATGATGATTGGCTTATCCATTATGTTCCTATCCACCTCGATATTTGCATGCGGAAGAAGTTATTCCGTCCTTTTCATAGCTAGAAGTCTTCAAGGAGTTGGATCTGCGTTTGCTGATACGTCTGGCTTAGCAATGATAGCTGATCGGTTTACCGAAGAAAATGAAAGAGCTCAAGCATTAGGGATTGCATTAGCATTCATCAGCTTCGGATGTCTGGTAGCACCGCCTTTTGGAGGCGCTCTATATCAATTCGCTGGTAAAGAAATTCCATTCCTTATACTAGCATTTGTTTGTCTCGTTGATGGTTTAATGTTACTCCTCGTTATGAAACCAATAAAACAACAACTCAAAGAACAAAAACATTTGAAAAAAGTTCCAACCATACCTATCTGGAAACTTTTGATGGACCCTTATATTGCTGTATGCTCCGGAGCCTTGATGATGTCAAACGTTGCACTCGCGTTTCTAGAACCCACTATATCCCTTTGGATGGAAGATCACATTACTCATGACAATTGGAAAATGGGGATGATATGGCTACCCGCATTTTTCCCACACGTATTTGGTGTAATACTAACAGTAAAGCTATCAAAATTGTTCCCAAACTATCAATGGCTTATGGTAGCTATTGGATTATCTCTCGAAGGCCTTAGTTGCTTAATAATTCCTTTTTCAACCTCATACAAAGTTCTAATGATCCCAATCTGCATTATATGTTTCGGAATTGCATTAGTGGATACAGCTATATTGCCAACCCTTGGGTACATTGTAGACGTCCGATATGTTTCAGTTTATGGTAGCATTTACGCAATTGCCGATATTTCATACTCATTAGCTTATGCCATTGGTCCTATAGTGGCTGGCGAAGTGGTAGAAATGATCGGTTTCACTTGGCTGAATATCATTATTGCTGTATCTAATTTAGCGTATGCTCCGGCATTGATGAGGCTCAGAAATATATATGACTTCAAGCCGTTCCAGAACGAGGCAAATATACTCATGTCTGATCCACCAGATAAAGAATATCAAACATATGCCATGCAAGAACAACCCATACCAATTAATAGTGATTATAGTAAAATGGAAGGACATTCAGAAACTGATATGGATGGCCATGTAGCGATTGAAAACGAAAATGCCACATTCCATCAATCTCAAGACACCAATCCTTTCAGAAGATCATCTCAACCAGTACAGGATAGAAATCCATTTAGACAATAACATTGAAATGCTTAATCGAGGAAATTACTTATCTGTATTAAAGTAGAAGGTGAGATGCTTAGTATCACACATTACTGTTTTTAAATAAATAGTTTCTCAGGAAAAAAAAGACTTAATACAAATTATATGTGTAGACTAAGCAATATTATATCGTGTAGCAGTCATATTTAAAATTAATGGTGAGAAAAACCCATTATGCTATATGGTCTATATTGTTCCTTATTTGTTTTTTGGTAATGAAATATTGATTGAGCGTTGATGGGAAATATGAATATTTAGAATATTTAGAATATTATTACCTTATTAATAATTATATTATTGATTAGGTATAATTATTATTATAACTGGTATTCAATATATTTGAATATTTCATACGTTCTACAATTTGAAATCATAATTGTACATCTATAATAAATTATTTAATGATCAACAATTTTAATTTACAAAACACTTGACTTATATAGAACAAAATAATTGTTAAGTTAAAATGATAAGAAGTTGTATATTTGCTTCGTTGCATTCATATATTAAATAACTAAATTTAATTTTGGATCATATATTTGAATAAATATAAATAGTATGCTAAATTGAGGTAGACAATTAAAGACATTCTATATTAATATCTAATTAATTTTTATTGAAACACCAAATCGTCATCAATTATCATCATATTATTTAATATAATCATTTAACACGTTGATTAATACCTAGCATAGTATTCTACTTAGAATATACATTATATTACCTATATAAAAATACATCAAATAAATTATATTGACAAGAAACATAAAATATTAATGATACATATTTTAGTTTTAAACTATTTTTTCAGTAATCCAATATCCGCAAAAAAAAAAAATTATTTAAAACATTTTACTATTTTAAAGATAATTATTTTTAATTTACTTTATGCAAATTTTATGTTAAAATCTAATCTACGTATATAATTATATGAATTTTAGATCACATTTTGGAATATTTTAAAGCCAAACATTCTATTATATTTGAAGTAAATTAAAGATAAAATTAACTAAATAAACGAAAAATTCTGAAAAAAAAAACAAAAGTTTAAAATTTATTGCAGAACATTTAGTTAAGGTAAATTATTTAGATTATAAAGTTTACCCATCACCCATTAGCCATTAAATACAAATGTTCGTCCATATTTTATTATTTTTCATAGTGCTAATAAATTTGTGATAATATTGTTATGAACATAAAAAACTAGAACTATGAAAATTAATAAAATATAAAACAGTAAATATACAAAATAATATATATATATATATATAAATTATAAATTTTTCGTAGTTTCATAATGCTCAATAATTAATCGAACATATCAACTGAAATTAAATTTTAAGAGTATCAACTCTTAAAATGTATTATTACGCTAACAAAGTTATAAAAACTCTAACATATCCATATGAAAAGTCGAGCTTGTTATGTTAGCTTCACATATTAAATGATACAAAAATTATCTATTAAATTCAATCGATATAAACTACTTACAACTTATTTGCCTTAAACATTTTCAAGTATCAATTATTATTTATTATATTATTATAGTTCATTAGTATGTAAATAGAATAAGTAGATATTATATAATTATCTTAAGGGGTAACCAATCATATCAACACATATCATTAAATTCTAAGTTGTACAGAAATTAGCAATACTAATTACTAATAATAAACATGTACAAAAATGTTTATTTTTATTATTTTTTTTTTTTTTTATATACATATAATGTATACATTATAAACATTTTAATATTATTATATTTATAATAATAATTACACTTAATCGTGTAAGCAACCAAGTTCATACATATCATAAAACCAAATTCGATACATATCATTGGTCGAAATTATTGTTAGTTAAGGACTATTGTTAAGTATTAGGTTAAGAACAACTAATATTAAGAATAATTATATATAGATTGATGTTTACTTAGAATATATTAACAATTACAGTGAACTATGATTTCACATTTTATTTTAATTTTTGTCTTTACCTTGTAAACAATTTAAAAATAATATAGGTACTTATAATCGATGATTTTAGCTATTCGTCTATGTCCGTCTTATATTTATAAATCTATTTAATTGCATAGAAATGTAGAATATTGTAGTGAATATTGTTAAACAAATTAACTAATTTTTAATATCAATGTGTTTTATGAAATTAAATTCCTAAAATTGATTTTTCATGAATTGTTTGAAACATTGTTTTGTTCATTAAATATCGAACTTATTGAGTTGTTACCAATTTCATCAGTTTTTATTATTTTGATTAAATTATAAAAAAATATTATTAAGTATTTCTTGTTCTTTTTAATTATTATTGTTTCATTATGTTTAATGTTAAAATATATTAATAAAAACAATTGTGTAAAATGTATTTAAACAAACACTAAACAATTGTATCTATTTATTACATAGGACTACTCTGTTTTCCATTAGTCTAAACATGTTAGATAAAATAAATCATAATTTTTAACGAAAATAACTAATTTGTTTTCATTAAAAAATACGATTGTAAATATTATGGCAAAGTACTAATGGTATATTTATAGGTTACTTATACACTTCTTTGTATGAATAATATTATTATTATTATTATTATTATTATTATCTAGTTGTTGTTTGATCTTGTTGAAATTTATAACCGTGTCATTATTGTAATTCAATAAAATTAACAGTTAATACAATTACTACACTTGTTTACTGTTATAAATTATAATCCTAGAGACTAGAATAATAAAATAAGTAGCAGTAGATTACAAAAAGCTTGTTTCGTAAACAATTATTAGTCAGCCATTAAAATGTTTTTTTGATCATGATTTTATATTGTTATCTGACCTGAATAAAACATTATATTACATAAAAAAAAAAAATTGGTTTTTAATTTCAAATTTTATGAAGTATTGTTTCTGATAAAAGACATTTAAAATGCCTAATCAGTTTCCTAAAAAAAATAGTACACTTTGAAATAAAATGAATAAAGAAATATTATTAGAAAAAGTAAAAACACATATCATAATTGTAAAGCAAATACATTTCAAGCTCCTAATCTAAAAAGGGAAATAGAACATGGTAAAAAAGAATGAAAAACATTTAAATCAGCATTTTGTTCGGTTTATGATACTAAATTCACATTTATCGAATTCAAAGTTTTTTTGGTAATGCCAATCAATTTTTTCATAGACTACTTAGGAATTAAAATAATGAATAGGTACTATTTATTAACACCCATGATGGTTATAATATTACATCCGTGTATCAATTAATTTTTTTAATTAATTCTTGACTGAAATGTAATTATCACTATACACTGTCGATCACGAAATAAATTAAAATTGTTTATAAATGTAAAATGATAATTATACACATTACAAATTAAAATAAAAATCATAAAATCATGATTAATAACTATATTATTGTCGTCAATAAAAAAAATACTTAGGTTCAATAATAGTATATACCTACGATAGTTATACATAATATATATTTTGTATTTTCAAAATATTTAGACAACCCAAAAATCAAACGTCTTGCAAATTGACATTGTGCCCAATATTATTTTGACGATTGATTGATTATACGCAGGTACATATATTAGTTAATATTATTAACTAAAATAACATCGTAGTCTATAAAATACTACTAACAATATGAATGCAGAAATTCGGCCAAAAACCAAAAAAAAAAAATAATAATAAATTATGCTCTTACAAATTTGTACTGTTACTAGTTTTGTAGGCTTCTCTTCCGCGCGCACGCCACATATATACGCGTACATTTTATACACCCCTGACCGGTGTATTAAATATGTATGTCCCCTGCACAACAAACATCCCCAAAGAAAAGCTTAACAGCGTTGCCGTCAGTCCTTTTGAATATTTTAACGGATTCGATCGTTTTTCGAATGCCACTCGACTACGACTAGATATATATATTATGTAGGTTTATTTCGCCGTGTTCTCCGTTACAATGCGTCGACAACGAACACTTTTCAAAACTCGTGAATTGTCATAATTTTATGAATAAAAAAAAAAAACAAATAAAATATCCGTACAAAAGGACTATGAAATAATACTATTTCTAAAACAACGTCGATGTTTCGGTCGGTAATATCGTCTGTTTGTTGTATACGTAAAAAAGAGTTATAAATGTATAATGGTCGCGTATATATGGACAGGTAGGTAAGTGTAGTGTACTGCTATAGTATTTAAAGTACGAAATGTACCTATCTAATATTTATTACTCATTTCAAACTATATAACATCAATTGGTATTAATATATTATAGTTACCGAAGGTTGGAATGCATATCGTTGCAATGTTTTATGTATATATATCTGCATATACCACCCATTCAGTATGTGGCATTTGACAATTGAACAATGTTCGGAATTATTTTCCGGAATTTTATATAGGTAGTTTTGAAAGATTCAAACTGCGTGAACGTTTAACACTTTAATGAAAATAACCACTTTTACGCCATAACAGATATTCATGAATTTTTTTGCTTTAATTCTTCGTGATTTTTAGTTATCAGTTATAGGCGTTCAAGCTAACTTAGTTATAATACTATTACAACGTGCTATGGCTGGCGTTGGCCGCTACAATTCGCGTTCAGCAACTGAGAGTAAGCAACACCCGCTACAACTAGTTCCCAGATGGGTGACCATTCGGGTTTTGTAGTGGTAAAAATCTTGCCACACATACAGACACGTCTTAAAAACTCTACAGTACTCTCCCCCACAGGCTAATGATCTTAATTGTCGAAGTCTTAATCCCCCTCCCAAAAAAAAAAAAAATAAATACTATTACAAGGTACAAGATGTGGTGTAAAATAAAGTGATAAAAATTGGATTAGTTATGTGTTTTAAGTGTGCTATATAATTTGTACAAGGAAAGGATAAGGACGATGCGTGAGTACGATATTCTTAAATTTTTTTTTTGAGATTTTGTTTTATGCTAACCAAATTTATTATAAACTACTATAAAAACATTATATTATGCAAGCAATTCATTAAAAAATAAATACATACATTTATTTTCTTAATTGACCCGGTTCGATAATATTTGATATTTTTGTTACCACAGCTAATCATTTATTTTTCGTCATAAAAAATTTAAGTATAAGATATCTACTCAAAATATTTTTAAATATCATTATGTTTATAATATATTAATATGAGACTTAATAGTGTAACATTTCAAGTTTCAACGATCAATACTTTTTTAATAGAACATTTTTTGAATAGCATTTTTCAACAACTTATAAAAAACCCTTTATTACATTTTCACAACAAAATAATAAAATCGATTTTGGAGAAAACCTGTATTGCATAAATATTTCTGTTATACGGCTGGTTGTTTTTGATAAATTTTCCAAATTATTAAGAAAATAATTTTATGATTTTAACTTTGACCCAAAGTACGAACTGAATGAAATTGTGTAACAGAAATCATACTCGATGTTGAAGACTGAAACAAAACGTAATAATAGACAAAAAAAAAGGAAATATAATATATATTCATATAAAACACTAATCATGATTCATATAGTACAATCAACAAATTCTTTGTTCCACTCAGAAACTCAAATTAAAAAGCGTAACCTAATATCCTTTTTTTTTTTAATGTGCAATATTTTACAATAATGTTTATGTTTTTAATACTTCTATAAAAACTAATATCTTATAATTAATGTTTAATCAAAAATTCACGCTAAAAATTAAAATTATTATATTAAAATAATACGTTTTGACATTAATTAGTGTACAATTATAATGATCGTGTTATATAAATTATATTACACTTAAGTACACTTCTAGAATACCTACCGACTTCATATATTTGACACTTATTCTGGCATTCATATTATAATATTATAATATTTGGACCGTTTAGTTTTCACATGACTTATACGAAATTATTTGGTTCGCATACAGCATAGAAGGTACATTCAAAGTGTAATATGATTTAATGTTCAACCGTTGAGTACCTACCGACGTATCTCAACGGTACTCGGTCGCGCGAAAGGGTTAGTTTCTCTGTGGAATCGGACTCGGTCGAGGGCAACCTCGGAAAGTCAAAACTGAAGAGGTTTCGTTTTACCGTGGACTCGGCTCGAGGGGGAAGGTCGGAGACTGTTTTGCACGAGTTTCGTCAAAAAAAAAAAAAAAAACGAAACGAAACGAAACGCAAAATCCACCCTAAATTCATTCAGCGCGAGTTCAAAAGTCTGTGCAATTTAATCATCTGATGGGACCATCAAAGGCGCATTTCAGACGACACCGTCGAGTGCTTTTCGTTCGGCGTATGGTCTGCATTCGATAAAAATATGGATTTTTCAATTCAATAACCCTCGACGCAGACCGTGTGCGTTGCCATTGATAAATTGTTATTATTGTCGTTGAAGTGGGCACCGTGGCGATTACATTAATTGGAATTCGACCGGTGAAGTGGCCGCCGCCGCCGCCGCTGTGAAAGCTGAAGAGGATATATTATTATTATTATTAGTATTATTATAAAGAAAAGTACATTGGCAAAAACTGCACCGCGGTCTTTTAACATTAATATTTGTGTGGTTCGTGCCGGTGGTAGTAGTTCTCGTAATTAGGATTATGAACAACATTTTTTATTTTAAAATACACGATTGCAAAAACACCACGTGCGACTATTAGTGTTTGGTTTGATTATTTTTTCCACCGGTCAAATGATAACAATATTATTATGAAATATCATAATATTAAACATATACTTGCCGAATTCACAAATAATTCATATTGATATATATTTATATATATGATCATAGTAATATCTTTCTATTGCGATACTGAGTAAAATCATAAAGAAAAATCTAATATTTCATATTATTGCCGGAAAAGAATATAAAATAATTACTTTCACTTTTTCATAAATAGATAACCTACAAATAGTATAAATAATATTAAACGTAAACGAAAATATGAATTTTTCGAGCATTCGTAAAAGCTTTTTATTTTCTATTTTACATTTTGTACTAACAATTTTATAATGTATAGTCAAATGTTTTAGCACTTGTGGTTTTTTGACATAAACAATTAAATAATACATACGTGTTATACGTCAGAAATTTGAATGAAAAAAGCATTTGTGAACATTAATTGGTCACTTTGAGTAAAACTCTTGCATTGTTGCGGATACATTTTTAACGTTGAAGTGTATCTAGAAAGAAGTAATTTTGTTCAACAAGAAATATCAAGTGCAACTCGTTTATTGTTAATAAATAACATTTTGTGTCAAATAATTATGCGAAATGACACGAATTAATGTAAATTGTTGATTTTCGATAGGTTTTTCAAAACAAAATAGGTACACAGTATAAGTTGGATTATGCTTTGTAATAACTAACAATTAAAGTATAATTTGATTTACAAATCAATGTGAGATTGGCATGAAGTGTCCATACTTTATGATTAGTTTTCAACTCTAGAAATAACTCAACATCAGTAGCGTGGCTACACAGTAGGGTTCGCCATATAAAAAGGTGAAAATGCTTTTATATAACATATATATTATGTTTAATTTAACCACCCCTGGAAATTTACGTGTACGCATCTGTGCAATAAATCACATTACTTCTATAATAACATAATGATTATAAATTACAAATTACAACACCTCTATTATAAAATATATAATATTATGTAGTATTCAATACTTTAAGCTCCTGTTGATTCGGTTAGATTTTTAAATAAAATATGAATTTATTTTTAATTATGCAACGTTGTAATTGATATTTTTTAATGAACCACGAAATTCATAACTAATTTATTACAATGAATATGCATCTACTGTTACTTCATAAGTCAAACATTATAATAACTAAAAACTACTTTTCTAACGTACAAATTAAGCATAAAAATTTAAAAATTTTAAATTATTCATTATACTTTTGAATAAGAAAATGTACGCGCGTATTACAAAAAAATAGTTAATTACAATCGTTAAAATCTCTTAATTATTTATCAACAATAAATTCGAGTATCTTTATAAAAAAAACGTAATTTTTTTCAACGGAAACAAAAACGAAACATGTTTTTAATTTTAATTTCCACTGCGCAGATAGGTTAGATTACAATGTGCGATTGAATTATACGCATTTTTTCATTCGAAGTTTTAATAGTGCTCGTATTTATTATAGCGATGATGTATTTATTTAATTTTCTAGAAAAGATGTGTATTTCTCACTACAGATATAGCTTTTCTTCGTGTCATTGGAAAACACTGCGAATTCCGAGTCGAGTTTCATTTTTATTTCTTCCACCTCCGCTCAAAGGGCTTGTGTCAATATACCTATTAAATATATTTTTTACGACCGTCTCGCGCGCGTCGTGTCTGTCGGACGAGAAATTATCGCCCCGCGTACCCGTCCGGGGGTACGTGCCTGTAATTTTTACGCCCTTTAAACGAACCACAACCGAGCACGGGCGCGCGCGTGTGTGTGTGGGTGTGTGTTTATATATATTAAACGCGTATTTTATATCTCATATATTATATATATATATATATATATATATAAAGTGGACCTAAATCAATGCCAAAATTTAGATTAATAAAAACCCCGCGCGTCGTCGAAAGTATCCCGCGTTGATCCAGGCGGTGACACGACCCCGTGGCGGCGGTGCAATAGACGCGTCGGCGGGGTTGATGAATAGCGGCGCAGCGTTTCACCCTCCTCTCCCGGGCCATAATCCAAGCACGATGTCGTGTGCGTGTTTGCGTGTTCGCGTGTGTGGTGTGGGTGCACGAGTGCGTGCGCGAGTGTGTGGACACTGCTGCACTATAGCCCGTATAGCATAGGTACCACCCACATACACACACACGTATATATACGGGGTGGTTGAGCGGTCGGGTAGTCGGGTAGTCGCGGTTAGCTTTGCAGCACGCGTTTTGGATTAACGGCCGCGACGGGCGGGGGCGGGAGCTGAGGGATGGGGGATTAGTGGATTACCCTCCCCGCGGACGAGACGGAAAGCGAGGCTTTGCGCTGCATACTTGCGATGCGCGAGAGACGACGGGCGGCTGACGTGGCCCGCGAACGACCGCGGCAAGTCTTTGTAATAATTATTATTATTATTATTATTATTATTATTAAAGAAACCCTTCAACGGCGCAAACCTTTTAAAAACCTTTGCCGACGGCGTCTCGTTTAATAATATATACCTATAATATTATATATCATACGCGAGCGTTCAAATAACCACAGAAAATTGTATAGGTGATGTCAACGGCTATTGATGATGTGCCGGCCAGATGTAGGCATAGTATACCCAGATGGCTGCTCGTGGCTTAAACGACATGATGATCACACTCCCCTGGGTAAAATTTAAGGAGATTGCAAATTACGATTTTATTTTATGAAGATTGTATTGTTCAGTTAGTTATCATTAAAATTAGAAAATAATAACGTCCGATCTCACTATTAATTTCGCGGGAGTACCAGAATTATACGCCGATACGCACAAAGTGGCAAAAGTGGCCGCCGTGTAGGGGTGAAACGCGACCGTCGTCCAACAATGATAAGATAATGAAATCAAGAAAAAAATGATTTTTCTTCGGTCTTTTCAATTCATACGTTCGCAGAGAGTATTATATCCAGCAATAACGTATTATGTTTTTATACTTCAATTAATTAACCGGTTGTAATTTTTAAGCAATAAAATATTGGTAATATAAAAGTTTGTGCGTGTGCAGTTATATTTTTGTAGTTAAGTTAGAAACTTTTTCATATTGTAGCACTCCTTTCGTCAACGCTTCGAGCCGACACTGCCTAATAAGAGGTACCTATTTCTATGAAATATAGGCTGACTTTCACTCCCAGTACGAGAAAAATCAAATATTTCGAAATTTAAAAATCTTTGCGCGATATACATTATAGTGTTCAAAAATTATTTAAAAATATATTTTAACATTTACAACGGCGCGTGCACAATCGCAATTTTTTTTTTTAATTATAAACCTATTCAAATCACGATTTTTTGAAATTTTGAAATATAACTACATAATAATGACCATATTTTCAAACTCTCCAGTTTTTTTTGTTCCGCGTGTACTAAAAACTATATTTTTTATCCTGTGGCTTTACAGACTTCTATTTTTTGAATGGTTTCACTGTAAATAATATAGTGGATAATTTTTTTTCAATTTTGATGTACCTAATTCGAAATTTGAACGAATAGAGTTATTTCTCATTTATTTAAAAGTTTATTTTACCTAAGCATATTAGTCCTTAAAATTGATGCTACAAAAATATAAAATTTTATATTTAATTTTAGATTTTTTGAAAATTATGCATGATAAAATATTATGTTTACACATGAATAACCAATATATTACAATGTTCCAAAAGCATAGATTATTTTAATTTTAGTTGTTCATTAATTGTATAGGAAACAACAATAATATTATTATCTTATATTATTTAAACATTTGTTAAAATAGTTGCCAACGTCGGAGGTTATTAGATTATATGGTTGCTATTTAAGTAAAATACTACTTGTAACGTCTTAAATCTAATAACAGAAATATATAAATAGATTTTATAACTACAAAAATGAATTATATTTATTTTATTTTCATTTATTTGAACTATTTTCACAACGTATAATATCATATTCAATACTATAATATATAAGGTTCGGTATTCGTATAAATTTTAATTTTAACATCAGATTTATTATTATCTAATTCGAAAGCTATTATTACCGTCATTTGTTTTTATTTCGTAGATGGGTACCTACAATGTACACAATAAACTACTAAATCTAACAAAAACTGCAATGCCCATTTTGTCCATTTTCGTAACACTAAAAGGACCTCACACTGCGATACTCACTCGAGTTGAAATAATGTAGTTTAATAGCTTAATGTCCATTTTGGTGGTTTTTTTTACCGTTTTTCCCGTTAAAAGTCCTAATCCCCAACGAATCGTTGTCGTGAAAACCCGTTATTATGGTATATATAATTTTACGAAAGTTCCGCATCCCCGCTGATCCCCTAGGGGTAGTGGGGCAAAAGCGTTTTTACTACCGAAGCGAAATACCTTGTCCCCCATCTGCAGGGTGTACGCAAATCCCGAGAGAGCCGCAGGGATAACTTATCGTATATATAATGTCACTTCTCCCCTTCATCCACGTGTTTGTTTGCTTCCATCTTAAAACATTCGAACAACAAACATTAAAGTTTCCTGGAAAAGACAGAGCCAGACATCCCTTATATTTCTATTTAACTCGACTACCTCCTGTGAATACTGTTGTTTTTTTTTACTCTATTGATTGTCTTTTTCAGTCACACCAGTCAGTATTTTACTAACATATATACGAAATATATATATTTATATATATTTCGATATATGAAATGAATGAACAATAGTAGAAAATAGATTTATTTAAAGTCACCACGGTATTGGTACCATAAATCTTTTATATAAATTGCAGTAAATTCAATGTAGTAGTTCGATTACTTTTATTTTATTTAATCCGACTCTTTACAATACAGTATACAAAATTATTATAAAATAGTTATGTTTATGTGTAATTTATTAATGTATATAATAATATGTATTACGTTATTATTCTCAAAATATCTACAAATATGTATATACCTACCCCACTTGATTAAAGTTTAGAACAAAATTGATCACTATACCTATTATATTATATATCCTTATTATTATTATTATTATTATTGTGTGGTGCAGTTGGCATTTTTGGAAGGAAATCCTCTAAATCCTCGGGAACTTTATATTATATATATATATATATATATAAGTCTTCTTTCGTCCTTTTTGCTGCAGTTTCGAATAGCGCCGAATTGCGTTTAGAAAAAGTACCAGAGTCCCACAAAAGAAGAAAAGGAAGATGAAGAAGGTGTACGGTGATGGGGAAAAGGGGTGGAAAAAAACGTGTCGAAAGTAATTTCGAAAGGCAGAGGGCGAACTCGGCTGTATGGCGCGTGGGGAAAACGGCACCGGCAAATGGGTTACACGACGCCCAATACGCGCGGGGGGAGGGGGATGGTCTGAGTCAGAGCGAACTAATCAGTCGGTTACTTTTGCGCCGGAGGGGACAAATCGCCACTACCACCACCGCAACCACCGCCACCACTTCCGGGGGCACCTCGTCCGCACGCTGACGTATACACATGTATATATATATTATATTCCTGACCAGCGCCCGAGTGATTGATGCGCGCAAACGAGAGCGCAAGACATTTTTATTTCCGAAAATGTCCCACCTGACAGCTGGAGAGCAGGCAAACAATAATAATATATTGTTATATATATATATAGCGTGGCCCGAGTGTAACCGGTAAGCAAATGGTCCATTAACCGGAAATAAAAATCGTAACGCACCTTCCGGTTTTTATCACTGCGGCCGGTTTTCGCAGAGCACGAACACCCTGCCGACAAGGGTGCCGAGAATTAATCCTCTGTCTCTCTGTCTATAAATGCGTTTTACGACAGACCGTAATATATATATATATATGTATACATGGGCACGGTGTACATTATACAAGACATTTAATTGGGCCCACGAGAGTGGCTAGAAATAGACATGGTAAGACATTATGCTGAGGTTCAAAAGATAAAAACGGAATATATTGAAATATACATATACAGAATGATTCACCAAGTATGCTCGCCCGTTTTCTTTTCTTCTATAATACATTTATTCAAAATCTGATTCTTACAATTTCTAAATATACTTAGAGATTATATTTTAAAATTCATGAGATATTTTCTACTACTCAAGGAGCGTCTTATTGGGATCCAAACTTCTGTTTTTCAAATAAAAACTCCCTCCTCCTTCATTTTGTACTGTAAATTGTTTAGTGGATAATTTTTCTGAGCATTTTGATATTCCTAATTCGAAATTCAAACGAGTAGTATTCGAGTTATTTATCTTTGTTTATTAAGGATAATAGGTCCATTTGGAAGATGTGGAAACTATAGTGATTTGGATAATTTCAGTAAATAACATGATCTATTAAAATTAATGATATCTAAAAATGGTCCAAATATAATAAATACTAAATCCAATATTTCATATATTTTATATTTTTGTAAAAACATTTTTAAGGATTATCCTTAGTATAAATATTTTAACAACTAAAAGACTACTCGTTTAACTTTTGAATTAAATACCTACCTAAATTTTCAAAAAAATATCCGTTAAAAAATTTAAAATAAAAAAAGGGAGTTCTTATTTGAAAATCAAAAGTTTGTATCACTGCAGAACGCTCCTTAAAAAATACAAACAAAATCTAAGAATTTATAAAAATGGACTTCGGATATATTTAAAAATTCGAAAAATCAAAAAATTTTATTATTAAAACTAAAAATAGGTGGTGAGTATGCTCGGTGAATCACTCTGTATATAATATTATGTGATATGTACCACCCCACTGCAGACACATTAATCATAATGTTTTTTCTCACTCGATCATCATGACGTCTCTACACAATTATCTAGGTGCCATTATGTGGAAATATTATTCCAAAACGAGAAAACTTGTTCAAATAATTTTATTTTAATTATACTGGAAATTATACAAATGCAACGAGGGTTTCGATGTAAATCTCACTTGTTCACCTTTTAGGCAGGATGTTACTAGTGTATTATTGTTGTACATTTTTAAATCAACGATTAGTACTTATAACATAAGGTAACAGATTTTATACATAATTTGGTTTACTATAGGTGGTAGAGTAGATGTTTTTTTTAATTCTTAAGACTCAAAGATTATAACAAGAATTTATAAATATATATATATATATATTATACCTATACACAATATTATGACATTATGATTGAATTAAGACTAATCCACGTGTATTCAAATGTCAAGTTTTAAAACCCAAAATTACACATGTCATCAAATTAAATTAAATAATAAAAATGTTAATAATGCACACAACCCGTTAGTAGTTATGCCCGCGTAAAAAACTATATATTTTTACATTTTTTTTTTTAATAATAACTGACAAATATCATCTTTGTATTAAATTTCAATTGTAACTTATTTATTTACAATTTTTCCTTATATTTGAGATAACTACTTAGTTTAAAATAATAAATATAATCAGATATTTAAAGTACTACCTAGATAAAATATTTATAGCAAAAAGTTACTACATTAAACTTTTAAACCAATCATTTTACAAGAAAAATTATCCTCTATGTAACTATTCAAAACATCTAACCATTTTAAATTTTATAGAATGCTCTCTGTTCATAATACTTCATGTAACACAAAAAAGAAAAATATTTAAAATTAAAAGTAGTAACGAAATGTGTAGGTTCCTATATTTACATTGGGTAATTGAAATCCAGACTACCGATGTTTTATACAACCATGTAATTACTTAAATAAAACATTAGTTGACCAAATCATTTGATTTGGGAAGACATCCAAAATTATTTAAGTGACACCTTGATGGGATAAAGTGTCAAATTAGAGTAATTAGCTACGCGGCGGCTGGAGAGGGGAGCGAATATTTCTTCGTCGAACAAAATGCACGCGCGTTGTATAATGAATGATAATGAAATTGCCGACCGACCCAAACTGCAGTGCGATCTGACTATCTATCTCTTTCGAGGTTAAGTATGTACATCATGTTCACGCGCTGCGTCAATTATCATTATGAAAAAAAAAGATATCAAAGTAAAATCTTTTTTACCCATACCTACTCGAAATCCGTTCATATTAACGTCTATATCTACCTAAATACTACTGTTTAATTTCTTATAACATTCTAAAACCGTATAAATCATTCTGCAGGATGGCGGGGAAATATCAAGGAAACGATCGCAAAAGGGTGGTGGAATCTAAATACGGAACGGACGGACAAGAACGTGGCTGCGGACTCGGGCGAACAACGGCCAAGAACACCAGACGAGGAGGTAAATCGATGGCCTAAACGGACGGGCAGACTTATAATACAATAAATGTATTTTTCCCCGGAGACTTCTTGGCAAGCTTTTGCCATGAAACTCGACACCACGTACCGACCATATTAATTTCCGTATTATTAAATATAAAGTTCGTAGTATACCGGACTTTTCAATTATTTGGATAGGAATAAGTAAAAGCGCACCTATAATAGCTATGAAAAATATAATTTATTCGCTACGCAAAAGACAGTAAAATTGGAAATGAGTAATAAATCCTATACTCATCTTAAATATCCCATTGGATATAATTTACTATAAGTAACTACCATGTTGGATATTAATAGGAAACTTATATTTTGGTATAAATAAATTAAAAGGTGAAAATATTTTTTAAATGCCTAGTGAATATTTTAATATTTATTGACTATTACAATATTAAATTTACAAAACTTAGTTATTTATAGTCTTACTATGATCTTAGATCTTACTAATTTATGAAACAAGGTTTGTCCAATTAAGTCCAACGCACACAATATGTTGGACATTTATCATTATTTATTGTAACTTATAAATTAGGGATTCAAGCAATTCTTTGAAAAAGAAAAATTAAATAATAAAGTTTAGTTGTTTAATATAAATAATATGTAATACAAAACAATAACCAAAAAGATAAATTTAATCGTATACAAAACAACTTTAGATTCTTATCTAATTGTTAAAAAGACCAATTAATCTTAAAACTTTAACATAAGTATTACACAAAATATACAATGCAATTACCAATACTTTGATAAAGAATATTATATTTGTAATACTTTCATGTAAACATTTTTTTTTTATGGTATCTACCTAGTAAAAGTATTTTAAAAGTTATGTTGAATACATTATAATATATTATATTTGATTAAAAATAAAAATATAAATTCGATATTAAACAAATACATATTGCTAGTTAACCATTACTTTTTGAAAAAAATATAAAATTCAATAATATATCGGTATAAGAAAAATTATTCTTAACAATTATTCTTTGAATGTAATCTCGGAATAAATATTTAATAAGTAATAGCAGCTTCAATTTTAAATATAATAACATCGTTTCTTCTAAATAAATTATTTTCCAAGTAAGTCCAACATGTACAGCAATATTAAATTTACAAAACTCAGTTATTTATAGTCTTACTATGATCTTAGATCTCAAACTTATGAAGCAAGATTTGTTAATTAAGTTCAACGTGCACAATATGTTAGACATTTATAATTATTTATTGTAACTTATAGTTAAGGATTACTGCAGACGTTTCAAGCAATCTATTGAAAAATTCAATAAAACTAACCTTATATAATGACTAATATATAGACCTTTCTTGCTTTCATCAGCATTTGTACAAGTTAAAATATATTTTATTAAAACAAAGAAATTTGCTAAACTCATACATAAGTTGTAAGAACATACAGAATATATTTAACAATACAAAACTAGTTTTATTTAATTATTTTTTTCAGTATTTATGTAAAATAAAAGGGTCTCTTAACTAAAATCTAAGCATGTCATCCTCCCCTATTCCCGTGACTAATATCT
The DNA here is from genome assembly GCA_014851325.1 of Pentalonia nigronervosa. Taxonomy (NCBI): domain Eukaryota; kingdom Metazoa; phylum Arthropoda; class Insecta; order Hemiptera; family Aphididae; genus Pentalonia; species Pentalonia nigronervosa. Next base: position 549 of record JACXSJ010002495.1, on the reverse strand, counting down.
ATTTTTAATTTAAACATTTTAATTTATACACGATTTATATACGATTTTAAACGTACATTTAATAACGTGCCATATAGTTACGAGTGAAAACTATAACCGCACTAACACGCAGGACCGCAGGACCGACCCAAAGAAAGGACCGCCACGGTCACGCCCAACCGTATTCCTCTCGCTTTTAAGTCTACTTACGACAGTTTGAGTACATCGATGATAAAATTTCTTAAAAATGAAATATATACAATAATCGATAAAAAAATCTATAATAATTTATCATGAATCACGAACGCATAAATCAATAATTATACCTATACGCGAATTATTACTAAAAAGCTCAAAGCTGTACGAGTCATGTCCGTATAAATCTAAGTGAATTTAATACAACGAGTAGTTTAGTATATTTAATAATACGGAACGTAAATTATATAGTTGTTACCATAATTCGTTATGCGATAATGAATCTATGGCCCCCACCGTTATACAGAAATTACATTTTGGCCATAACGACATTTAAAATCTAATAGTAAACATTGCATAAAAAAAAAAAATAAA
>JACXSJ010002494.1:0-44031 GCA_014851325.1 Pentalonia nigronervosa | reverse complement strand
TATTTTATTATGATGTTAGCCAAAGACGACGGTTACCAGGTTACTTACTGGATTAATCATAATTCTTCAGAGGTAAGTACCTCAGTATTTATGTGCTTAGCAAATGGATGGCGAATAAAATTTAATATTATAAATATTCCAACTGTAGACGGGACATGACAGAAATTTAAAAGCATACATTTACCACAGTCTTCACACACTACTGACACATACATTTTTATTGCATTACTTAATGTTTTTTAAATCAATCATTTTTTCAAAAAAAAAAAAAACATATTTCATAAACTATTATATTACACGGTTCCCTAAATTATTATTATATTGTGCAAACCCTATACTGGCAGGTGCAGGAATTATTAAAAATCCCAAAAGTAGGTGTCATCATAATCCCGTTTTTTATCGATAAAATACACAATAATGTTATTATTATAATCGCCTGTGTATATCCAGACAAAATTTCAAATCGACGAGTTTCTGCTGCTTTATATGGATAATCAGAGGCGAGTGCGATTCGACCGGCGGCGGCGGAGAGTTCACTTGTGCTGACGTTCGGCTTTTATATTATATTATTATTATTGTGCAGAGGTGATTTAGTCGACGAGTTATCATCTCCCCCGAAGAAATTAATTATGACAGAATATGAGTCGTGTCGGTACCACTCCTGCTGCAATACCGCGAGGACGGCTTAGGGTTCGTGCGTCGTTTATTCATCACGGCGTGTAATAATAATACGTTCTAAAATTATGTTATTATATTAGAGCCCGAAACTTGATAATCTACAAATATATAATAAATAATGCACGAAAAAAAATGCATAAAATAACATATAATATTATATTATTTCCCAATGAAATGTTTTGTTGATCAGAAAATTTCTACCTTAGCTGATGTGATGTGAGAGTATTTTAAATATATAATACCGTCGATGTTTATACCATCTGATAAACCATTATCTAGAATTCTAGATCGTTTCAATTATATTCTCTGTTTAACATTTTTGATATTTTTTGAATTTTATTGTAATCTGTGTTTTTTTCAAAAAATTTATGAAATTTATTTCAAATTTAACGACCAGTATAAATAATTAGGAGCCTGCTGAATATTAATTTTTTCTGCCTCTATAATTTTTATAGAATCAGCTATAACTAATCTGGTAAAATTTCGAAATTTGATTTTACATAAATTAAATTTAACTGTACTCTGAATCAGATAGTAAAAACTGACACGTATTCAATTGACGTCGCCGAAAAATTATGTACCTATGTAGCTAGTACCCGCCTACAGTTTATTAAATAATCGTTGAGCGCGATAACAAAATATAAAGATGATTAACGTGTGTTAGTTTTAACAAGTTAATCGCAACTGAATGTGTTACGACCAAGTGTAACTTTTAACAAGGAAAACGCAAATACATTATGTAAAAAAAATATATAAAAATGAATAAAACGCACAAAAAATACTAAAGAATTACAGTAAAGCATTATGAAATTCCCTAAAAATGCAAAATAAAAATTTCACCATTAGATTCTATATTTCACGAATAAAATTTTTGTAGAGACAAACAACACATTAGAGCGAAAAAAAAATTCAAAGGCATCAAGTCCCTAATTATTATTGTAATACCTCCATAATAATATAAGAATCGGGCCAATCAGGGTCGAGTATATCGTGGTCTAGTGCGAGGCTCAGGGGGTCTCTCGACGATTGAAAATGTTAATAATATTATTATCAAGCGCGGATACATGGGAGGGCCAGATGGAGCTATATTCCCTCCCCTTAAGTAATTGAAATATTTCAAAGATTATCTCAATTTTCAGTTTATCGGTTAAAATAAAGAGGAGCGATATACTATATCTAAATGCATATAAGATATAACATATTATATTATATTGCAATATAAATATGCATGCTGCTTATCAACATTTAGTAGTGATTATTAATATCGTATAAGTCCTTAATCGTAGCGGTTGGTTTGAACAAAAAGATCGCGACGTGCCGACGTACATATGGAGGTAACTCATAGGTTGTCGTCGGTCCTCGGACTTTATGTTGGTTAAAATCTGTGTACTTTCTTTCAACTATTCAAATGTTCTTGCACATTCTTGCCTGCGTAATTATAATATAATACCATTTTCAATAAAAGGTAATTTTGTTATTATTATTATTTTATAATATACATAATATACATACTATATATTATGATGAATTTTTATTCACGGTAAAAACTTAAATTTAATGCCTATGATGCTCTTATGTACTTGAAGTAAATGTTTTCATCAAGCCCCTTCCCCTTTTTCTTATGTCTAGATCCGCGCCTAATTATTATTATTATTATATAATATTAGATTACGCGTCGTACGGCAATGGTCTCTTGCCATTGCACGTGCGCGTGTATAAATCATGCGAAACTAGGCAATCCTCTCTCATGACATAATAATAATAATATATTGTACCTTTTCTACTTACATGGATGACGGTACATAATAATAATATTTTATTATGACGCCGTGGTATTATGCGTATATGGGTTGGTACTTTGGTAGGCACTGCCCTGGTATTGTCTGCATAAAGTCTGGTATATCTGGTATATTATGGTATACATCTCCCACGTTTAAATTTTAGGGAAAACGAATCGTTCGATTTATTCGATTTCGATTTAAAATATTATTATTATTCCTCGTTTTTTCTATTTTTACAAAACGCGTCATTGCAGGCAACAATATGTTCTTTAACATGTATAACTTTTTTTTTTTTTAATTTTATTTACTATTTTCAATTTATTGTTATGTTTGGTTATTTTTTTTTTTCGTTTTAATGGAGATATTTTACTACATTTTTCTCTAATATATATTTTTATGATGGTATAATATATGACGACATGTTAAAAGGTAAAAACTTAAATTTCGTATTCGCTGACTGTTTGTTAACTATAAACGTTCGAACGGCAAACACATGTTGATAATCTCATATTAGTTGGTAAGCCGTATTGTTTCTATTCTACAGTCTATCTGACATTTAAGTAAACGTTTTGGTTCGTATTCGTGCGTATTATAGGTCAATTGCTATAAAGTCGTTTTTGCTAAAATTACTATAAAGACAGTAATATATAATAACAATATGCGGTGCTTATTCAGTTTGTCGGCGGTTCACTTACTCATCTCAATTTTACATTGTATTGCGTTTTTCTGTGCATAGTGTTTAATAATATTTTGGCGGATACGGCGTTTTCAAATTACTTTAAAAGACATTTATAATGTTTTTTTTTTTTTTACAAAGCGTGTAGCAAAGTTTGATCAATAGTTTCCGGAATCCTATATTTGGATATTTTTTTTTCAATTTTAGTAACGGTGGTGGGTTTTTTTTCGTTTTCACCGAACACGAGTTTTCTGGTTTATACAAATGGAGCAGCCGCAACTGCTATTTGTATGTAGTTAACGCGCTATGAGTATAAAGAAGCGGTGACCTCGGGCAACCGATCGAACATAGGTAATTCCCCTTGTTCGCCGTGTAGGGCATAGTAAATGCTGACACAGAAATCGCTCGATTCGCGACCGCGACGTATCACAGCGCCAACTTTTCAATTATAAAATATTTAATATTATATATTGCTCACTTTCGGGTTCGAGTCATCACAAATAATAATAATAATAATAACAATAATATTAGTATCCCGCCCGATGCCCGTCGACTGGATCATCCTTTTGCAGGCGGTTTCTGTGCATAATGCTTGCGCTGCATTACAGCCCTAAAATACGGCTATTATTGTAATAATAATATCATATACGTACACCTAGTATATCTGTATCTTTCGTCAGACGATGTATCGTAAAATTCGTTACCACGGTTACCGCAGTGTCGTCATCGTCGTCTATACCTGCGATATATTTGTATCGTCACGATTGCTGTTTGACAAAAAATATTTTTGCCCTGAGCGCTTTTTTTGTAGCAGCGGTATTTCTGCTGACGAGCATTCAAATTTGGGGTTGGGGTGGGAAGCTCAGGTTATAAGACCACGATTCTCGAACGGTGGAAATGCGTTCCGTTGTCAGATCGCAACGACAATGTAAAAATACGGTTCACGAAAAACATCAGTCTTAATATAGTCCTTAAATGGTTTTACAAAAATATAAGATGTATTATGTAATATTGAATATAGTATTTATTATACTTGGACTATTTTTAAAAGTTATTGATGTTGATAGATAATATAAATTATTAAAATTGTTCAAACCACTATACGTATTATATAGCCCCCAAATCTTCCAAACCAATTATCGTGGACCTATTATCCTTACTATAAAAAGTAAAATAACGTAAAAATTACTTATTCGAATTTTTAATTAGGTATATCAAAATTTTCAGAAAAATTATCCGCCAGTCAATTTACAGTAGAAAAAAGGGGTTCTCATTTGAAAAACAAAAGTCTGTATCTCCACATGACACTCCTCGAGTAGGTAGTAAAATATTTTCAATCATTTAAAAATATAATCTTTAAGTATATTTAAAAATACTAGAGATCAGATTTTGAATATATGCATTATTGAATAAAAAATAAGGGGGTGAGCATCCTTGATGAATCACCCTAAATATATATATATATATAATATTCTCGTGTAGAGAAACTTTGTTATTTAAGAATAATAATAATATAGGTTATATTATGTTGTTATCGACGTGTTTATTTTCATCCATAAAAACAACATACATAGTAATATTATTATCATAATATAATAATATTTTTTTACCATTATGATGCACAGACCGTGGACCGGTTTGTGTAACGTTACGCGTGACGCAGGCACCGAGGAGTGCACAATAGTATAGTGTAACGACAGAAATAATAAATAATAATACTTTAAGGATACGATTTTTTTTTTTTCGAACGTCGCCGATGGTTATCTTTAGCGATAATAATAACGACAATATTATAAATATAGTACGAAACACTATATTGCATCGTAAGTACAGCTGTGCCGCTGCAGTTTGTTGTAGTGGTGACGACTCGTTTTCATAATAGACGCACGCACGGATTATCATAGGTAATTTGGTGCACACAACAATACCGCGGTTCGTGACCCGAACGAACGAGAAACGGTCCGTCGGTTGCGCGGACAATATTATAAGCCATACGCCATACGACAACGATTCGAACTGCACGCGACATCAATTATCACGACCAGAGACAGTAAATAGCGGAGCGTCGTATTCTCCCGTCTAACGGTACGCAGCCCGTGCAGGGCAATTCTTTTATCGGCAAACAGTCGTCGCCGTTTTCCGTAGAAATGCATGCTGGTAGGATTTGGGGTAATGTTGAAAAATGAAAACGTTGCTTTTATCACGCATAATAGTATCATCTCGTCGCGCAGCACGTTTAGCACATTTCGATTTTCGTATCCACACCAGTATTGTTATCAGTTTATTAAAGACATTAAATTTTGCACGAGTGAAAGGAGTGTGACGCATACACCCGAAAAACCGGTGGAGAACGATTCCGAAAATTTGCGGGATCGTGAAGATTTTTACAGCCACCGTTACACACACACGATTCCGCAAATTTAATTTTCATGCACACGGCTCCGCGTGATTTTATAATACGCGGTCGTTGCCATTCGATTTGTTTGCTCTTGTTATTTCAGATAACAAGTAGCTATTCCGAAAACACGTAACAAATAACGAAATATGCATTATATTGACTATCGTAACATATACACATATTACAAATCGTTTTGTGCTCAAAACGATTCTGAGACTTTGAAAATAAAACTTTCGGCAAAACATGATTTTAGTTAACACTGTTTTTAATTGTCCGCGCCTGCACTTTACGCGTTGTTAGACTTATCATATTTTTTATTCAACGTTTGGACTTGCAAATTTGCGCGATAGTGTTTCAACCTATTTTTCAATACGTATTTAAGATATAACGATTGGAGTAGTGCGCTTATTAGGTATTGCGGGCTGCACGCAAACATTTTCAAGCGCACTACTCCAATCATTACATAACATTTTAAATACGTATTGAAAAATATTTAAAAATCCGCACGAGCAGCTCTTATCGAAATACTATTCGTGTATTCGAATGCAAGCAGGGTTTCATCGTATTACGGGTAGGTATAAAATGTTCAGATTAACGTCCCAGAGGCCCATCAAACTCTAGTATCGCAGTTTTGTTTTGTTTCGTATGTAATCACTTTTTTTTCGGATACACTGGACGTGGTGCGTGTTACTTCAAAAGTTTCATAACATACAAACCCTCTCTGCCGTGTACTCTTATAGCAGATAGAATAGTGTTTCTTAAATTTTCTGAATAGTTTTTAGAATTTTTTTCCAAAGGCAATAATTCTTCGAAATCTCAGTAAGAGAGACCCGTGTTCTATTCCCGGCAGAGAGTAAAACTTTTTGTACATTATATTATAACTTGTCACTATAATAGTTGTAACGCAGTCCTAAAGACGTCTTGACAATATCAACGAATATAAGAATTGTTTGGTAATACTTTTCTTAGTAAAATTATAATCTCTTTGAAGCTTAGTATAGATTAACGAAATTGTTGTACGCTTTTGTAGTATAGTTATCGTCACTGCATGGGCTAGATAACACTTTTTGACTTTTTGTTTCGAAAATATGTGGAAAGATATTACGACGATTTTTAGCTGTGAAAATGGCTGTTTTAGGGGTTCTGTTTTATGCTTGTTTATTTTTGCGGATGAATTAATGGTGGCGTTAACTGGTCTTAGTCTCCAAAAATATCCGGGTTTTCAAACAGTCTGTGAATCTTCAAGTGTAAGGAAGAAAGGTGTATTGTTAGTTTCAGTATTGAAAACGGAGTGTCAAATAAATTCGCTTTGCTTATGTGATGGTGACAAGTGCCTATGAACTCAAACTATGTTTTAACTTGACGCTAGTTCGTAGGAGATGTCAGAAGGAGGAGGAAGTTCCCGGCTTGCTGTCTTACGGTTTATTGTAAAGGTTGAAGGATGTTGATTTTCGTATTTTGTTGGAATCGGACTGAATTGGTCCACTATTGAGTATACCATGTCACGGATGACATGTGAAATAACACCATCGGTCCTGGTATAATAATACAATATTCTAGTTTTGAGATGGTGTCCTTCTCCGTGGCTCACCGAATATCCTTTTGTCTATTAATTTAGAACCACTTACTTCTAACTGTATTTCGTACATAAATGGTGTTGCTCGATTTTGCTCAACTTGTTTTTTGTCTGCATACCGGTATATAATACGCGTATACCAATGTAGGTATACATACGTGTGCATGTTTGTGCCCTGTTTGTTCCCGGTTGTATATAGGTACATTACCATACTTGAAAACATAATTATTTCTTTTGTGTTTGTGTGTTTTTTTTTTTTTTTTAATTTGTATAGTAAAACAAAATCATTTGTTCTGGATTGTGATTTGCTGCTGAAACAATGTCAACTAGTTTACTGCACTTACTAGTTTACTGTTAACTATTAATGTCTTCGGCAGTAGTGGTGTGCGGAGAGAAAACTTTGTCTGCACGCCACATGTAAATGAGTCGAGCACGAAAATTAAGTTATAACGCGATATTTTTAAATAACAAACAAATTAGGTTTTTTCATGACGTTGAATAATAGTAATATTAAAGTAAAAAAAAAGAGTAATACTACGTGACGTATCAGATATAAGTGTTTTTGTATTCATGAAAAGTTAAATAGGTGCGCTTGTTAAGGACTACTATGTATATCGCGGCTGTGTACATACAGCAAACCCATTGTCTCAAACAACACCGGATTTAAATTCGTTATATGTTCAAATTTTTATTACTAAATAGAATGTTACAACAAAACAACGCGTTTTCGTCAAATATTATGTTGACTGATCATATATGGTAAAAAACTGAAAAATAAGTTTAAACGAATTCACTACAACGGTTTTTTTTATAGAATATACGAGAAGATATCTTAGCAATTGTTTGACAGCAGACACCATTGTTACAATTTTTTTTTTCGAGTTAATTGAATACTTCATAATAATTTTAAATTCATACTTTTTAATCGAAAAAGAGTTCTACCTCGATCATGGAGTGCATCGCTATATTTTCACAAAAATATTTTTATCCATTTCTGTAACATCTTACTACGACTAAGAATTAAATATTTAAAATCCACTATAGTACCAAACTATAGTTTTTTTTTTTTTTTTTTTATCACACGTGTGCATCTTAACTGTTTATGGTATTTACCATCAGTTATGGCTCTAGCTTAATTTTGTTATTATGCAATGTATGTGTAATATTTAATCGGTTAGTGTGTTATAAGTTTGATATATATAAATAGGAAATAAAGTTTATTTTATTATTCACATGCAGTATTCAAAGTTTATTAACCACAATAAGTCACGACAAATTTCAATTATTATGAATATTTTTATTTCGAATTTTACTCAAACAAAACTATTTTGGAATGCTTTAACAATAACTATATTATTAAAGCACTATTATTAAAGTACGGTTTGAGGTTATTTTTTTATAAATAAACCTAAGATATGGTTAGTATATTATAGACACATGTTATCAATAATCATATATAAGTATATTATAGAATTTTTTCAGACTAATAGCTCGATAAAACATATTTTTAACGACATTCTTGATAATCTTGATCTCTTCAAGCAGATCACACACTTTTTCATCCATAAAACTGCCTCAAAGTAAGTCTGGCCAATTGCCAGATGTGTGTGTTTTCTCACATCCCTCAGTTTCGGAAAAACAATGTTTTTGGTACATTTAGCAATTTTTCGTTATGTGTAAATGGAGATCCGATTGAAAAAAAAAACATAAATAGATAGACATATATTATATTTGTCGAGCCAAATAAGGGATAGTATACCGTCTTATTGAAAACCGCGGAAATATTGTCCGCTCATTTCTCATCGAGCCTTCAAAATACACCAGAGATTCACAAATAGTATGTTAGCGCCTGTTTTATCCTTGTACCTATTTAATTATGCATTTATACAAATCATGTATACTTGGAAAACCATATATTATAATTAGCCCCATATGTGGTTAAATAGCTCAGAAACCGATCATGATGCATCAACGAAAAAAAAATCATCTGAACTTTGTACAAATGCTACAAAATACAAATAGTTTAAGGGTAAAATAAAGACGAGCGTGCTTGACGAATCACCCTGTACAGTGTATTTTGTACAAGCTTATTTGCTAAATTATATAAGCACGACGGTTGTATCATACTCTAATATTATATTACATTTTGCCGTAGATGTTGCCGACAAACAAGTGAGATTAGACATGTTCGAGTTCGTGACGGGCACTATAGAGCAGACGGCGGCAATAGTAACGGGTGCGCTGTACGAGTTAGCCCGCGACCAAAACATCCAAAATCGTCTCAGAGAGCACTTGGACACTGTGCTGGACGACCATCAGGAGCATATCACGATTGATCAATTGGATCGGTTACCGTACTTGGAAAACGTGCTAAAAGGTAGGCAAGATAATTATTATGTGGTTTAGCTGTATTCGCTCAGGCATTGTTGTAAATATATTTTGCTTATGTCAGGCTGATGATGTTATTGCGGGCGACGAGATAGAAAATTGGTTGGCTTTGACATTTTATTGAACCGAAAAAATAGTTTGGAAAACATAAATCATGTTGATAAAAATGTTTACCTAGGAACGTTAAATAATATTAAGTTCTGTATTCAATATTATTTTATGAATACAATATGCATAATACGCATATGAAAATCATCAACCATATGAACTTTTCCCTAAAATTGATAGATATGAAAAATATGCGTTTTTAAATTTTCGATTTTTAAACTCACTATTGTACAGCTCGGATTTCTAGCTCGGTCTGCAGCTATACACGGAGAGCATATATAGCAATATGCAACTCCTACGAAAATCCGAGTCTTATTAATTATTGTATTGTCACTAATAATAATAATATTATAAGCGTTTAAATAATATTGTCGTTGATTATAAAGTAAACTATTAACGTTTATAATCAACGGTATTATATAATATTATTATTATAACGTGCAATCCTCTGTATTTTGGGGTGGTCGTGTTATTCCGCGTCAACTGCATCGCTCCATATTTCCTTATTACTGCCAGACGCGGCAAAATCGTCAAACAATATTATTCCAGTCGTAGTCCTTCTCCGGAGGTCCAAAACTACAACACTCGTGTCGGGGTGGTGGGGGGGAGGGGAGTGGGAGGAGGAGGAGATCCATTGGTGTCATGCTGGTCGTGTACACTCGCGGAATTCGTGCGTGCACGGTCGTCGTGACGGCTTCAGTATTATCATTTTATACGGCAGCCAGTGTAAATAGATAAAAAAAAAAATAATATTATAAAGGTGCACTCAGAACATTATAATATATACGATGTTATTCGTTATCTGAATACAATGTGAATATAACGTTAGAATAACTGTATATTATTATTATTACTATTATCACATATGTTTTTGCATAACATAATGTGCAATATAAAAAGGGGAAATTTATGTGCAAAAAAAAAATGATTCGTGTAAATGCGTTATGATTGAATAATTATTATACCTATCGTGTAATGAAAAATATAGTTTTTTTTTTAATAAAATATATGCTCATAATACGGCCATCTATAACGATATACAGAGGGTGACCCACTTAACGTAAGACAACCCGTAGTTATGGCAAGAACCATTAAGGTTTTTGAAATTTTTTAAACGGTTGAAAAGTAAAATATATCATTTTTTTGTTTTCAAATAACGTTTCTTGAAACGTATTTTACACACCTCATCACTTTCATATTTTTGTTCTTTAAATAAAGTGTGTTTTTAGTTTAGGATTTTTCCTTATCAGGTTTTCCATAGGTACCTAATTACGCAATTCGTATCGGGGGTTTTTTTTTTTTTTTTATTTGAATACTATTACACGTATCTATTGTTATCCCGCGTCTTCCACAAAGCAATATTCTAAAGTACGACGACTTTGAATATAACATAATATCGTCTCGTGTTTCGTGATACTAAGTATTGCACACATCATAATATTATATAAGTAACAGCACGCAATAGGCATAAGTGTACTGCAGCTCGCTCGATGGATTTTTACGTGCATTCATTATAAAATTTTATTATATTATACCCATCACACAATAGTGTGAATGATAAAAAAAAAAAAAATATCGTCGGCGGCACACCTATCACCGTATGCCGGTAAAAGCTTCGTAAGAAGACGTATGAAGATAGCATTGTGGTTGTGAATATAATATTTTGTTATTATCCGTACAAAAATAATAATATATTATATTGACGATATTCTGATATTTCCATTCGATAGGACGGGTATTGTGTCGGAATACACACACGGCTACGATTCTGTTCACTTGCAAAAATATTATTACCGTGCTTTAAAAACGAGTATTTTGATTTAAGTCGCGTCTTGTAATACGTCATAATATTATATTATATTATAAAAGTCCTTCTTGTGTGGAATTTATTATTATGTTTTATAAAAATTCGACGATTATGATAATACAGAAAAATACAAAAATTATAAATCCAAGGGAATTCATTATTATTCCATTTTGAACGATGGACGTAAAATAAAAAAAAGACTGTTAAAAATGGAATATTCGAATTTTATGTCAACGACTCGACAGTCTTTTGAAGTCTAAATACGTATTTTATTCAAACAAATTTTATTTCTCTCGGACTTTGTAACTAAACGCTTCATTTTTGTATTTGATTATTTTTTATTTTAAAATTTGTCTCTGTTTTCTTTTCAAAAACATTATATTACATCTCTTTTGATATCGTATTATAAAAGGTCTTCTGCTTTAATTTATACTAAGATCATTAACTATAAGCAAATATATTTTGTTTAAAATGAAATAGTTCTTGTTCTGTCTAAGTACTTATTTAATATCCTATTGGTCTATATAAATATATAGTACTAAACTAAGTATGATTTTACAAGCAAACCATATTATAATATGATTTCAGGAAATTTCAAGGGCAAGTATTATAGTGACATAGATCTATTTATCATTAAATACATGTCAATAAATATATATATATATATATATATATTATAAATATTTTATCTTACGATATAAAATAAATTGTGTAAATAACACAGAAAAAAAAATATTAACCCATTTAACGATTTCGTTATAGCAAATATGTAAATAGAATACCAATCTCCATACGAATGATGTTAGTCTATCAAGTGAGAATTGATTGCTCGTTTTAAAACTTTTATATTTTAATATATTATGTAAATTCTTTTCAAAAAATATACTTTTCATATATATATATTTTTTTTTTGTATTCCAAACATAATGTCGCCGTCGAAAAAAATTGTATATGTCACATATTATTGCTATTGGCCAACTATTCTTTTGTCCTCCCGCAAGCGTAAATACGATTTTTTTTTTTTTGATTTACGTCCGTCTCTGATTTGTCTGGCTCAGTCTCAAATCTTAATGGAAGACACTGAAACAAACTCTAGCCATTTTATGTATATTGCTTGACCATGTTTCAATAAAACTAAACATTTATATAATGCCTAGATATTATAATACATTATATAATATGCGACCATACACGTCATATTATACTCACATTCTAGATTTAATATTCGAATTAATTTATTTTAATACTTAATATTTGATTAGGATATAGTATATAGTACATTTATTTCGAATTGTACCCATTCTAATAAGTAATAAAATAAACTCAAAATAAAAAAAATATCCAAAAAATTTCAAAATAATTTTTTTAAAAATTAAAAATTTTATTTTTAAGTTCATGGATGTATGATACGTATTTTGTGCTTGGAAGCAATGATTTAGGATATTCAGAAAAAAAATACAAATCCATTACCAAATAATAATTTTACTATGCCAAATGAAATAAACCTAATACAAATCTGAAATCACTATAATTAAAAATGCTATTATAGTTATTATGTAGTCAAATTGTATATCCATTAACTATGCCATAAATAAATATAATTTTAATGATGTTGATAATAATTCGCAAATTAAGAGTATTGATTCATCAAATTTCAGAGAGTAAAAGAATAATTCTTAGTATGATTAAAAACAATTATGTTCATAAATATCATGTTTTAACTATATCGATATACCTACTATTTCCTGAAATCGGAAATTTCACAAATTCGGCGTAATGTGTACATATTAATATTATGTTCTTGTATAATTTTAAACATAAAAATTAAATTTACTGTGCAACTTGAAATACATTTATTACAAAGTTTACAAATTATTTCAGTTAAATACAATTTTCAAAAGCATAAATCTAATAACTAGGGCTGAGACTTAAATGCCTTTAAAAAATGCTTTTATGCCCTAAAAATTCTAAATAATTCAATAAACCATATTTTTTTTATTCTTAATAATTTTGGTGTATAAAAGATAATTGATAAATTATTACTTTATTACCTTTATATGCTACACGTAATCCTTCTTCTTTTTCTATTCCATCTCGTTCCACTTCTTACGGACAAAATCATCCATTGTACCGGATGCTCCATTCCTCTAATTCTATTTTATTATAATAATGGTAACCTATAATCCTATTTATATGACTTATGTATAAATGTATAATTTAATAATTTTGTTTACTAAGTATTTTCGAATCTGTCTATGCAATGTATTCATTTATTTTTCTCGCTACCTCAATCTCTTTTTGTTAGTCACTTGTTATCCCGATTTATTATTAATTATGTTTATATTTTGTACATTGCCGTGATGGCGTTAACTATTTTTAAATAAATAAAAAATAAAAATAAATTACATTCATTTTAAAGGACTGTAAAAGTTATATTAAACACTTTATAACAACATAGAATTTCTAAAAAATAAAAACACATATCAATATATCATTCTAAAACCAATAAATCTTCATTTCAATCAAAATGTAATACAATAAAAAATAACTATAATATTTCACAAATATTTATTTTGACTTTGATTTTTTTGATTTAATTTCATTTCAAATATAATTGTTGAAGCATAATTTGCAATTCATTAGTATTGAAAAATCTATTCAGAATACCGATGATTACAATTTACAAATGGACACTTTTAAAATAATTAGTCAAAGTATGCTCATATTATATCGACGTTTATGGTATATTAATCCCAGCATTATGTGACTAGATGAAAAAAAGCTAGTTTGCAATTGTCATAAAAGTTTGGATGGTAGTGTCATAAATTTAAAAATAATTACTCAACAAGAACTCAAAACTATATATATCAACCTAGATGAAAGCGTATTTTTTCCATAAACACCGTAATTCTTTCTTTTTTTTTTTTTTTGTTCTGGTGCATTATACTAAAACTTATCAACTGGCTCGACGTTATTCATGCTAGTTTATAACATTTATTATACGAACTGTATACACGTAAGCTAGCTTACTTCTTGCTAAACAATCTTACGAAATATACTATAACTTATACTATCTGATACCTTGGTCTTAAATTAAGACTATCCTATACATTGTTTTATGTGAATACTCAATAATAGTTATTGTTTTTAAAACGGGACAAAATTATTTTAGCATAATGTGAGTTATTAACAGAAATAAATTAGGTCAACATTAGTCGAATTGTATACGCAGATTAATTAAATCGATAACCTTTTATAATAATTAATGATAATGCAAATAAATATATTTACAACGAAGAAAACATGTTTACATAAAAATATACTTTATTTTTTTGTCTCCCTAGTTAAAGACTTAAAGTAGGTGACAATGTTTTTCAAGTATTATTATTTACTTAGTTTAAGCACGTCTCGCAAAATATATATATATATGAATTCAAATTCAATTTAATAAAAACTTTATTATTCCATAACTTTTTAATAAGAGTATATTTGAGACTTTGAGTAACAAATTGCATGTAGTCAAAAACGGGCAAGTTATAAGCTTTAAAATATAAATTTGCATACATTTTTTTAAATTAAAAAATATACTGTTTTTCATTGCCACCACAAACCTACAATAATAAATAAATAAAAACATAATAAAAAAAAAAAAAATTGGAGAACTCAGTTTTGCTGCATAGTTAGGAAAAAAAGTATTCTGATAAAGTGAGACGAAGGAATCATCCTCTATTTCTGAGGGTATCATAGGCATATTTTATTACACGAAGTATTAATACATTTTTAATTAGGTTTGTTGAACTACTTTTTACAATAAAAATGCGTATTATCAGAGTTCCGTTTATAAATAGTGTGAATATAATTCATTGTTTAATAACTTAAAATTAATATAAATATTTTTTTGATTGCATTATAGTATAGGTAATAGAAAAGTGTTAGGTTTACGATTAATTATGTATTTTACGTGTTATACTATTACATCGTATAACAATACATTATGTATAACATTTTTTTTTAAATTTTAAGACTTGGTCATTACACCATTAAGTTATAATACATTTTATAAACATTAGAAATAATACTACATTATTTATAATTGTAATTTAAAAAAAAAACATTTTGTAAATAATACAATTATTACGATTAATTATGTATTTTACGTGTTATACTATTACATCGTATAACAATACATTATGTATAACATTTTTTTTTAAATTTTAAGACTTGGTCATTACACCATTAAGTTATAATACATTTTATAAACATTAGAAATAATACTACATTATTTATAATTGTAATTTAAAAAAAAAACATTTTGTAAATAATACAAAAATATTTTTATTATTATTACGTATTTAATATTTAAAATATTTATGTACTTAAAAAAAAAAAACAGAAATATAAAAAAATTATTTTGTTAAAAATCTTACTTTAATAAAACAGTGAAAATTAAGTTAGTAAAGCACACAATAGTTTTGTGAGGAAAATCAAGAACCGTACTTCTTAAAAAAATAAGAAACACGCCGTAATTACATTAATTGAAGCTGGAAAAATAAAAAGGTAAAAAAGTAAAAAAGTTCGGTATAGAAGGATTTAAAACGTATAACGATAAACACCTCTTACATTGAAACATAAAATAAAAAATAGAATTTACTCGATAGTTGATAATATAAGATTAAATAGAGAAGTTATAAAAAAAAAAGAGATTAAATTTCATATGAAACTTTCTAGATGAAAATCAAATTTGTTAAAAGGTACAATAGTTGAGTATAAAAAAAACCGTTTGGTGAAATTGAAAAAAAATTAATTTTATACCTATCATATTTTTAGATTAATTGTACGAAGAAAATAAGTAATTATTAAACAAAATTATACGTGATATTGTATTGTTTTAATATAATAACAAAATTATATGATTATTGATTCGAATAACTATGTATTAAAATGTTAAGCCTATTAATAATTCCAATTAAATAATGTAAATAAATAAATATGTTTTGTAGCTATAGTATATATTGTTGCTTGTCGGGTGAAATAAAATTATCAATTGGATTTCTAGATAGGTAGTCGCTAATCGCGTTGCATGCTATCGTATCAATATTATCACAATGATATGTACAGATAATAATAGTTTATCATCTATATCTGTGCATACAGATAAGCACGAATAGAGTTAGATAGGCCAATACTTTGGGGCAAGACTACGTTATTTAGCTATATGAGTTTGTACGCGATATTACAATCAAAGTGGATTTATAAGGCGAACAAGCTAGAGTAAAAATGTGATTTTATAATTATTTACTACAGTCATTATGACGAATAGTAAATTTATTATAGTATCATACGGGCATCGGATACCAACTGCCAACAGCGCACACTACCGGGTCGGGCTCATATATTATCTAGTCATCTGTAGTAAGAAATACGTACCTATTGGTGGGAGGGTGTTAGCTTGTCCAGTTTAAAAATCTACCTCGATTGCAATATACGGGGGGTGCTGAGTTTATGTGACCATCTATCACGCAAGTGGCTGCGAGTTAGTGCGGTGGGGCGTGGGAAAGGCGATAGCCCTAAAATCATGGGTGCAAATAGTGATAAGAGCTGGTGGGAGGGGCTCGGCTCCTTACCACCAAAATATTTCCCAAACATTTTAGGTGCTTGTTACACTTTCACAAATGCTTAACTGAGTGGTTAACTAGGACTTCAGCCCCCTCCCACAAAATATCGAACTCTATTTGCGCCAATGGCTAAAATAAAGAACTTTTTCAAATATGAAACCGCGTTGATGTGGGCTGGTATTGGATAAGAACCGTTTCGATCCGGTCACCGACCGATGATATCACGGCACCTATGGAATTTCCAGCTCATTGCCCCTCCCTCCCAATAAATATATTAGTCGATACAGAGTCGTAGATTCACCATAATCTGGGGTGATGACGTTGGTCGGGTAATCGTCGGGTACGGTCGCCGAGATGCTCTTGTATCAGCCTCCGGGTGGAGGTTATCGTCGGGTACTGGATCGTACTGGTGGGTGTCGGGTCGTCGTAGCGACGGTGGAGTTCTTATTGGCTCGTTCTCACTGCTGGTATTGAGCGCCGTCGGTTGAATTCTCAGTAAAATTCTTGCGGGCTTGTCGAGAGCGGTTAGGCACCAGATATGATCCCCAGATTAATTTCAAAGCGTTTTCAATTTTCCTTCCAATTTCATACAGACTTGGGCTGTCTACATATTATGCATATGTGGTTAAAAATTATGTTTTTTGTTTAAAATAGGTCATGATATGTATTTTATTTTTTTTAATTATTATATATTATATTTGAATTCTTTTACATTTTTTTCTTATCTACTTATTTATTTTTATAACATACACTCGTACATAAATAATATAACTAGATTGCATTTCGCCTTTTTCAAAAATTTTTATTGGGAACCAATTCGGGTGCAGCCTCCAAGAGCCTGCTGTGGTCGTTATCGTCGAGTTCTCGGTAGGTAGCACTTGAATACTTGGTAGGCCAATAATAATAGCTGACCGGTTATTCACTGGTTGACTTTTAGTTTTCTGGCTTACTTTTTCAGTCAACATTTTTAATGCAAGAAAACGTAATTTATATCAGTGTTTTTAAACTAAAATGTAGTTTACGCTTTTTCTCAATTATTAAATATACGAGTATCTGACGATTGTTGCATTTTATAAACCTTTATGATCGATTAATACAGCAGTGCAATAGGACCGCAATTTTATTGAACAAGAAAAAAGACTTAAAATATTATCAAAACTCGCTACAATTGCATATGAGATGTTAACCTAACCTATACATTTGATGGATTAATGCAACTGACATTGTTAATTATTCGTTATTGCGAAATTGTTAACAGTTTATATGTACAACCGCACGAATGAAATGTTAAAGTCGTTTTTGCACAAAACGTCGGCAAACATTTTCTCATCCAGCATTAGAATATTCCGCCTTTCGGATTTATCAGACTTCATCGGACACGGAAACTTTGATGTTGTGAAACCAACCATTCCACGTGACTTATTCTACGGAATGAGTGTGTTTTGTGAGTGCGTATTTGCGTTTATCTAGCTGTAAGTGAAGATAACTCTTGACTTCTTAGTGACGAAAGATACCATATATATTATATAAGAAAGTCTCTTATGTTCACAGTTAAACTTGGTTATTAAAATTAGCGCATTGCAAACATAAACGATTAAACAAATCTATTGGCATATACTCGTGACTCTGTCATAGAACCATTTAATTATCACGTATTAAATAAATTATTTATTTGATTGTCACGACAATCACAATGTAGAAAATAATATATCTTATGTGAATAAGAAGTAGTGAGATAATGTATAAGATAATGTGCTATAATGAATGTCAAAATATGTTTATTTGAGTTGTTATGATACTATTCCTCAGATAAATATTACGGTGTTATGTATATTTACATACTTTGTGAGTATGACAGAGGTGTTAAAAAATAAACGGCACACTATATAGAAATGAGTTACAAAAATCAAATAATATGTTAATTGGTAAAAACCTATTATAATATAGGAATTTTAATAAGAATTTTTTTTTTGTTTGCGATGTTGTTATATATTATTTTAAAATAAAATATTTTATCAAAAACTGTGATGCACATGGATTTAGATACGTTCTATGTTCGGTCATCTTACCGCGATTCTATCACTATTTCCATTTTAAAAGCATAGTTCAATGGATTCAAAAAACTATTCAAAGTTGACAGGATTTTATATCGTATTTTAGTACATAAATAATATTGATTATATTTTTTATTTTATTATATTCAATTTACGGACATGTGTCCAATATACAATATATTTATAAGATGACAACGTAACAAAGTATTTTAATAATATAATGATGACAATAATAATAATCACAGGAGTAATATAATTTAACTTTCGGTCTATTCGAGAATATACATAAAGAAGATAAGAAACAAAAATAATATTAACAAAATGAAATAAATATACATGAATATAATACGTTATGTTTGAACATTACATATTTCCAAAATATTTGCGTATTATACAGTTTAGAATTTGAATAGGTACACCAGCAGTGATTGATCGCTTCTTAACATTATTTCTCTGCATGAATAGAGTTTAAAGGCATGATAGTTTCACATTTGTTTCAAAAGAAATTTAAAAAAAATATATGTTCTAAAAATAGCTAAATGTTTATTTTTTTCACACGCATCAACATATTGCACTCGATATTATATTTTAATATATAATTCTAATTTTTTCAAATCTTCTTTAAAGAAAATGTTCTGTTAATATTACATTTTATGTTATATTATAATAATAATATGTTGAAAGTTTTCATTTCTAAATGAGTCGTCAAAAAAAGTTCGTATGTATAACACTAATACTTTGTGTAAAGCGTCGAACAAAATAACTTTTTATCTGTATAATATAATACATATATATAATATATTTATATTGTACATACTCAATTCACAAAGTTTGTTCATAGCGAAATCATGAAGTATATATAGAATTTGATTTTTTTTGCAAAAAAATTACATGAAACAAAATAAATTCCATAGCTCGTTTCGTACCCCGGATCGTATAGACTCGCCAAAAGAAAGAGCCGAGAAAAGAAAACTATTCTAAAAATAAAAAGTATTCCAAATCCTTCCGGCTAACCATAAAGCATTCTGAGAAAATATACCAGTTTGTGATATATTAAAACTCGATAAAGAATTTCAAAATAGTGTATTCAATAATAGTATATTACTTTGGCATTGTTGTGGAAGTATAAAACCAATATAATATAAAATTGTTCACTATAAAAATTATCAAGAAAATAAATTCTTTGTCCGTCAATTTATATTTAATCAAAATAATGTGTTTCACGTACGGTACACTAAACACTGCGGTACTCCTATTTTTTCAAGAATAATATTATTTTAGGATTAAAAGTCTAATGTAATAAAACAGATTGTCACTAATAAGTAATAAGTAAAATGTATACATCGATGATTATTTCGAAAACTTATTAAAAAACTTCTAGATTTCATATGCTTACCATATAAATAGGTGCAATCATTAATGAAATAAAACTATATTATTTGCTACTGACGTTATATTACATTGGTTGTTTTTATATCACAATATCATATTTATTTCGATTCAAACTATGTAGATAAATACAAATGAGTACCTACACATAGTGAATTCACAAGTGTATATTTTTAAATATAAGAAACCGTCAATACTCGGTGAATAAAAATAATAACTGATTCATTTTTCTTCTGACAACTGATTTACTACCATTGTTGGCTTGTATTTTTTTTAAACTAACAAGTTTGTACACTCATACACTTTATCGTGATCTGTGATTTTAAAACTATATACAATATCTGTAGAGGCATGCACGTGCGTTGACATTTTGTTGATATGATGCAAATAATTGCATTCACTTTCATTCTTCAGCAATTATAGAAGTATCTAAATTATTATGATAATGGAAAAATAAAAATTGTTACTAATTATATTTTGAAAACAATTTCAAATAATGATTCGAGCAAAAGTTATCAGATGCATATGTATTGTTGATATTACGCATTATTTAGTTATTTCATCGTTATACTCGTATATTAAGATTTCGCCCATCTACCAACATTTTAAATGAGAGCTATGATGCATAAATACTATCTCCTGCATATTTTGAGATTATAACTTATCTACCTATGTGATGAGAGGGATGACTAAGCTGTGGCACATGGCTTATTCCTGTAATCCAATAAGACGCAAAACATTTTTACAATTTTAAAGTACTCTCAGAATACAATATATGTTATTGAAAATGTAAATTATTAAGTAAAAATAATATTGCTTTTTACAATTAATTATTTATACAAATCTAGTTTCACATTTCATTACACTTGACACATAATCCATAGTAACGATCCGGGGAAGTTTAGCAATTATGTGATGATGAATACATTTTTGCCGAACACTCGAAGACAATCAAAAAAGTTTTTTATTGGCTCTTAGCTAAAAGTTATCACAAATTTCCCAGACTATAATATATTAGTATAATATCAAATAAATTCCTATAGCTATTACAAACTATAAATACCTCAACAGAAAAATGTTTGAGGTTGACAAAGATTCTTCCAGGTGTGAAATTATAAATCGTTTCATAATAATAGAAAATACTCGCATCCATCTATACTAGAACCGTTGTCTAGTGGATATAAATACCGTGACAAAGTATTCACAAATTAAATTAAAATGCCACGTTCGACCTATCAAAACAATTTTACCCACAAAAATAATACGTTACTGCGTTTTTTCTATTCCATCGCCAACGGTGTATGTAAAGAAGTATGTAACTCGTGGGAGGTATTATAATTTTTATCCTTATTACGGGAAACGATGATATTTTTTTACTTCTTTGAAATCGGTTACCCCAGGGAAACATTTTATCGTAGAAATACCTTTACATATTTTCTTAATTAATGCGACTTTACATTTAACACATCTCGATATTGCCGTCACGTGTTTTAAGTCTATTTAGGAATTATTCAAGAACTTACGCCATGTTACTCTAATTATTAATATTTTGACCACCTTAACTGAATTTAATCCTATTTGATAAAATATAGAGTGAATTCTTTAATAATGATTAGGAAGTCGTAATCCCCATTCAATATACCTATCATGCTTACCTACCAAAGTAAAAAATGTTTACTGTACTTGCATGGAAATTAGTTATAAGCTTATCTCATCCTTATTCCAATTTTATTGAGTAGGTATGGAATCATATTTTTAGTGCATGATTTTATTGTTTTATATATATGATATTATAGTATATACTACAGTTTTCAAAAATAGCCTAAATAGACTATAAACGTTAATTTAAACTTATTTACTACACAAAACAATATTATTATCTAACAATATAAACATATTGTTTATATTTATTATATTATCATTGTAAATATTTCTTTCAACTTCAAATATCAATTTAATCACAATACAAATTTACAAACAACGATTAGGTTCCTACAATATGCAATGAAACAATTTAATATATATATATATATACAATAAACTGTTTTATGTATCTATTTCTATATTCACTTTTTAATAATTTACAATATTATAAATTAAAGAAATTATTTAGTCATTATTTTGTTAAAAAAATAAATATAAGTTATTGAACAACTTGTAATTTTAAATAAAACTAAGTTACTGTAACTAAAACTCATAACCAGTTTTAAATTTCCAAAGTAGCTTTTAACTAGATACACAATTATAGTGTAACTTATGACCTATAACAACTAATCGAGTGACTTGCGTATCTTTGATCATGGGTAATCATTTGATGTTTAAAGGAATGTTAAATATTTTAGGATCCATTAAAATCTAATGGATATTAATTTAAATCCAGCAAAAGTTGATCAAGTTTTTATTAAAATGTATTGTTAATTACTAAGTATATAATATTTATTTTATAATATTATTAAAGCAAATTATTTCATAGAAAAAAATTCCAACTCCAATATGATACGTTTTAAGCTGGAATATTTCTACCATACATTAGTACAGAGGTATTCAAACTTATGCCACGGCTCCTTAATGTCGTCACAATATTTTGAAGGCACCCAAATTATAAATGAAAAAAAAATAATGGTTAAATGTATGTAAATTTATTTGTTTATCGTAAGACGTTCACACAAAAAAAAAAAAAAAAATGCAGAATGTAGAATTCCAAAATCGCTACCATGATTATTACTAATTATATTATAATATAATATTATTAATTTTGGTTTCCAGTTCTTTGACACGGCTCCCTTCGCCAACTCACAGTTTGAACACCTCTGCATTAGTACATTGTTTCTCAATCTATTTAAACAACATTGTGAATAGTGCCATTTTTTTAAATATTAAGTATATTACAATAAGGTTAAAATATTAAATTAAATAATTATACTATACAGAATATATTACATTATATAATAAAACATACGACTAAAATGTTTTTATGGATTGCCCGACAGAAGAAAGATCTAATAGTGGTTCACCACATAAAGAAGATTGCTACTAGTATCGGTTTATCAGTATATGCATTTCGAAGTAAAAATTAATTATTCGTACACAAATTTAATCAAATTTCAAGTGCCTTCCAATAACATGACAAAGCTTATTATTTTAACTGTATCAGTCAATTCATCTGAACTTTTAGTAACTATATAGAAGCTATTATTTGATTTTCAAAGTCAAACGAACCGCACCCGATGCGAAAAACGCTACAGTTTACGTATAACACGTTTTATGATAAAATGTAGAAGTACGATGAATATTATATTTTTGACAGTCAACGCAAACGATGCGAAAACATACCTAATAGTTTTTTTACCATCGATGTACCTAGGCACCGGTATTGATTTAAATGTTTTTTTTTTTTTTTAAGTAGGAATATCAAATTTGAGTTCATCAGACATAAATGCACAATACTTTTATATAGATAATATAGCACCGTATATCAGGTAGTCTCTGGTCGTACATAATATTGTTTAAAATGTGTGTCTTCCTGTCCGCAGAAACGTTGCGGAAATACCCGCTGGCGGCCGTCGTACGCCGCGTGGCCACCAAACCGTACGTCGTCCCCGGCACCGGTGGCCGCGGCGTCATCGAACCGGACTCGCTGGTCGTGGTGCCGGTGCACGCGCTGCACCACGACGCCGAACACTTTCCCGAACCGGAAGAGTTCCAGCCACACCGGTTTCCCGGGCAACTGTCGTCCGCGTACATGCCACACGGCAGCGGACCGCAGTCCTACATCGGTAAGTATACATTGTTTTGGGAAACACGACCGCTTAGATTTGCATGATTTGATATTTTCGGCACAACATCACAATAATAATTATGAAGAGTACGAAGTCTATTTTTCGATTTTTTTTTTTTTTTTTTTGATCCCTCGAAAGTGTCGCAACTGCTACCTACCTACTTTTTAATTCACGCTGTAGCGGTATCTGTATCACGGTATCCGTGGTGCTTAACCTAACCTTCGAAATGTCGGAACACTTGGCACTTTTTAAGATTTTCGCGGAATACAGCCGTAAAATAAAACTGTATTTATATACATAGGTACGTTTTTACGTTTTTACATTTCATAAGATATTAAACAATGCACACATAGCACAAAACATAATATTAGTCACTAAAAAATAATAAAATTAATAAATAAAATTTTAAAAAAATTCACTATTTAAATTACTTCATGGATTTTTTTTCTACTGATTTTAACATTTTGGCGGAACAATTATTCTATATCAACGGGACACCGGTTAAGAACCACTGATATACATAAACATATTTTATTAACAGCACAGCGTATCGTCTGCACCTTGTTAGAAATGTTTTTCAAATGTATTTCAAATGGATATTATTTAAATACTCGAATAAAAAATGATTAAATACAAAAATCAACGCATTTAAACGCGTACATGTCTAAAACAACTCTTTAGAACTGGAATTCGCCCAGTCGGGTTTAGGTAATATATTTATTTTACGACGGTTTAAAGTATTTTAAATTGAGTGGAGACATATTATATAAGTCAACGGACACATGTCTGTAGGATTTAGCATAAAGTATAAATGTGGGTAGTTTTTTAGTGCGTATTTTGTGTTTTTAAACATAGGATTGAATAAAAAAGGGTTTTAAATTCTTCACAAGTATAAATTTATTTGTTGGTCCTAAATTCTGGTTACGCCCACGGATCGAGGGATGTAGTTATAGCTTTCTGGTTTCAGACACGCTCCCTCCACTATAAGTTATTATAATACTCGTATGATATTATAATACGTAATATGTACATTTTATTTTCGTCACACAACCCCACATCCATATACCATGTCCTCGTACTCACCCCTAATAATCGTTCTGCTGTTGTAGGATACGACGTCTACGATCCCATCGGATTTGTATACATATTATAATATCATGTCAAAGTCAAAGCCCGATCGCTTTGTACGCGTATATAATATATATATATAAACGCCATAAAAGCTAGGTCTTACTGCTAGGATTTACTAATCACGATCGGGCGATACACGACAGCTTTTTCCGTCCCGTTTCTAAAAGCTATTTGTATACAACTGTATGTACGATGCATAAAATATAATAATAAGTTAGTTCAAGCCAAATGAATCGATTATGTTCGCGGAAAAGCGACGCTGCCAATTAGATGGTATATAATATACAGTGCAATGGTCGAGACACTTCAAGTAGTCTTGTCATAAGTGTGCTTCAGTTTATAAACTGTTTGCATCCGTTGTCCGGTGGTCGAGGATTTTTCGGAAGCGTGCTAAAAAAAAAAATGAAAAGTGCGACAGAAACACGTGAGAAAACAATAATATTGTAGTCAAATAAAACACCATACTTTAGGTAACCGTGTAATCTAAACTTACATCACATAATATCATACCGTCTTTCACCATTATTTATCAATAATTGTTAGAGACCAATATTATTTTGTGTTGTGTAAGTTTATATATTTTCTTCTAGTACAATTCCATAATAATATTATTCGTTTGTCAAAACTAATATAATATTATGATCTATTTTTATTTTTTATGAATGACTTTTTACGGACTTTGCTAGAAAAATCAATTATTATATTAACACACGCATATTTTAAGCGAAAAAAGTTTTTTTATGTTTCAACTCAATTGTTTTATTCAATCGATTCGTTAGGTTTACTACTAACATACTTTGTGTATGTCATACAAATTAAATTAAATATTATAACATTGTAAATATAGTTAAATTACAATTAGAGTAATCCGTAATAATTATCAATATTGACGTATTAAATGTACAAGAATTTAAACCTTTAGCTTAATACATTTAAGAAATATATTTTGTACTCATTAATTGTTTTAACTATTCAGAAAAATGTTGTTAAATGTTAACTCTGTATGACAGAAAGCGTCAGTACGGTAGCTCCGTTTTTGTAAATTTTAGGGGAGCAGTCAATTTTTTAATTAAAAAATCTACTAAGATAGAAAATTTATTTTAAACTTTTGAAATTGTTATTCACGTAGATACTTTCAAGTTAATATACAATTTAATTTTAAAAATAAATTTTAAGTCGTACTTTTTTGTGTATTTAAGTATTTTTATTACTGAAACTATCTGTTTTTTTCCTTAGTCGGCAACAAGCTTTATTTGATTTTTTTATTATTTGTCATAACTTATTTTAATATGAATATTAAGTATAAAACATCGCACAATAATGTAAAAGAAATAGTTAAGTTGATAAATATTATAAGCTTTTAAAATACTACGTTGTTACTTGTTAAAAAAGTAACATTGATAGTAAATAATATTATCATTCAGGAAATACAAACAACCAGACATCTTATTTTGAGTGAAATAATAATCGGAGTCAACAAGTTATTACACTATAGAATGGCGAAACATCTTCGCTCCGAATCGAGCGATTTTGTCAAAATTATGTTTTTCGTAAAAATTCTCGTTTTTCCTGTCGTTTTTGAAAACTATTAGGAATTTTTTCAAAATGACCTCTCAAAAATAGGTACCTGTAACTAAACTCACTTTCGCACCTGAAAAGATGTTGATGAAGAAAATCAATGCATTTTTTTGATTATATATCGTGTATACAGAAAGAAAAAATAATACTTATCAATATAAAATCAAAATATCTATTTCTCCGCTCGGAATCTAAAATGTAAACTTATTTTTAGGCTAATTATACTAATTTTGAATTTTCAATGTCAGTATTGACATAAGTTAACAATAATAATACTAAATAATAACATATATTTTAATATGATATCACATTATAATCGCTGATCTATAATATATGTAATGATTTTGGATAAAATGAGTTCAACATACCAAATTAGCAATAGAAAAATAAATTACTTGTATAAATCAACTATGAAATAGCTTTAAAAATAGAGGCTGATACGCCGTTTTCACTCATAATCGTTTTTCGTATGGTCAATGATTAATCGTTGTACTCGAGTTCAACACATCCATTACGGTGGTAACCTACTCAAACGATCGAAAAATCGAAGCAGAGTGACTTCTTTGATTTTCCAAAAGTTGTTTGCAATTAAATCATTCCGCGGGCATTCATTGTCGTAAATTCGTTACATAAAAACTCATTTTATGTTCATATTGTTAAATAACACAGTATACTTCACGATTGTTAGGTATGTGTTAATTTTTTTGCTCAACACGACGTTGTAATATCACAAATAGTATAAAAAATATTAAATAATGATCCCTCGAAATTGTTTGAATTATTTCCAAATAAATTGAATAAATCCTTCATTCCCCGCCTGCAACGTTACAATAATGTATAAGGTCGTAGCAGTATGGTACTATGAGAAATATTGCCAGATGCACAATATTGTCTCGTTTTACGTTAAAAAATAGAAAAAAAAATTGTTTAGTTATTTTCCCGAGCTGATTATCGTGCGTGTACAAAGTCTATACGCAACGTTCTACTTAAATGAAACGGAAACGCCCACGCAGATCGATTGCCGTTTGAATAAGGATTACTAGATATATTTTTTTTTATTGTTATTCGTTATGCTGTTTTATTAGAATACGTTTATTATTTTATAATATCACCGTAGTAGTGGATTACCTACGAATATAATATCAGCACAGCGAGTTGTAGTTGCCTAGTGGTGTTTTTTTTTAAAAAAAAAATAATATATTCTTCGTATTGTTTCTAGGGTTTTAATTCTACTGAAAACGCATGTTTTGTCATTAATGTTAAAATCGTACGGTTGCAGAGTTGGTCGATAAAAATTTTTAACTTTTAATTTAATTTGAAAAAAAAAATAAAATCCATGATAACGATAGAAAACAATACTGCTATTTTACATTGTGCCAATTCATAAATATTATTATTAGTAGATAATAACCTTGTGTAGAATATATAGACTAAATAATCTTGCAACGTTAACCAGAGGATAATCGCATAATATAATGTTATATTATTATCACACGAATATAATCAAAAGTTTTTTTCTGATGACTTCTTCGATTGTTTTTAATCAATAAGCCGATATGCGTTTTCAAATACGATATGTAAAATATTCACTATTATAATTTATATAGATCTTTTTACCATAAGCTTTTCTGCCTCCTGCTATTTTATATGACGCATACATCACTGAGCTATGCAGTAATAGACTTTTGAAAAATATACAGTTCCGATATTGGTCTTTAACCCTAGTTATTATACACGTTTCGTTTTCCGTGGTCCTAGTATGACATATAGGTAAATGCACTATATATATATATATATATATATATATATGTATGCATATACTATATATATATTACATATAGGTACTCGCAATAATGTATCGTTTTCATGTAGAAATAATTTTAATTGCCTACGATTATATTACATAACATATATATCTACTATGGATAAATTCAACAACTACACAAATCATTAACAGTTGTTATAATATTACATGATTATCGCCTACTATTAAACATATTAAAAAATATATTACGTAAATAGTTTGACAAAAAATATATTATCAAAGAAGGAATATTATGTTTATTATTATTATGTTTACCTACATGTCGTTGACCTGTGTGGCACTATATAACATATATGACGCGCATTCGACTGGAGTTCGGTGAAGTGTGTGGGATGTAAGGTGTATTTTTTTTTTTTTTAAAGAGCTTTTACTTTGACATCGTATATGGACGTGAACATGTACCCAACACAACAATTCGAAATAATATATATATATATATATTTGTGACATTGTTCGTAGTGACCTGCTTTCCTTCATTTCCATATTTCATTGTACGCGTAAACGCGTAGGAGAACATTATATTTTCATAATTTTATTATTAAACTGTCAACTGATATAAATAGACATTTTTCGATGTTCAATAAAAGTGTCCACCTGCCTACGTTAGGCAAAATATAGTTATTTTTATAAAACTATAAAATAGCAACTTACCAGTCGTACTATATTACTTGTATAATATTTTATAACATCATTATAACATTTTTTACCGCTTATAGAGTTCCTTGTTGAATTTTCTCCTGTGTTCAATTTTATCTTATATCTAATATATTTGTATTTATTTATTTATTTTTAAATTTTAATTTTAATCATTTGGAACAACAACTAACAATATAATAATTATTTTCACGACAATTATCGAGTTATTACATTTACACGATTACAACATTAATTTGGAAAATATAAATATACAAAAGTTAAAACACAGCCATTATTATTAGTTATTAATTTTATATTTTATAACTAAAATTACCGAACTAGAACTATTTTAACTTTTTAATATTATCATCCCAGCTCTTTAGAAAAATAAATACATGTACTAATGTATTTGACTTTCTCGCATCGTGTAGTGGTTAGGACATATTTTTATTCAAATAAAATTACAAGTGCACCCTAAAGTTTATGACTTTTTTTTACTGAACCATTATTCTTTAAGTTTTGGTACCTTTTATTTTACTTTCAATTTTCAACTAACAAAAAGCTTCTTTATCTTGATTAGACGGTATATTTAACCGATATTAATTTAATTTAGTAGAAAAAATAATTTGCATAGCATAATATTTAATTTACTCACAATATCAAATTAAAATTGATCAAATTAACGTGAACTGCATTACAATTCACCAACGAGTTGCTTTTTAAAACTAGAATTGTAAGATATATTATTATTTTAACATGCATTATATTAGATATATATTACGTATAAATAAAAATGAAAAATGAAATAAACTTAAATAAGTAAATATGATTAAGGTATTAATTATTTAGCCGGCCAACCAACTGGTCAATGGTTATGTAAAAGATTATCTTAAAAATCTTAATATGTTAAGTAAATATATTACTATAAAAAATATTAAAATATATACATTTTAGAAAAATAATAGTTTTTTATTATAATATTATTTTCTACAGTTAAGTATACTAATTTTTAATTAGTAGGTGTAAAATGTTGTCTAGTTTTGCTTAATTTATTTTTTACTTAAAAAATAACATTAGATTTAGCATTTCAATCATAAATGTTTTTTTTATCGTAAAAGTGTAAAACCAGAATATCATATGGAATGTACTGAATGTAGTGTCAATTTATATTGTATGTGGTACCTTTGATTTTATAATAATATTATAAAATATCAAATCAATGGTAGTACTAATATATAATTATTTATTTACGTTAAAAATAACTACGCGTGTGATAAGAGTGTTGAGGTGTAAATCATAATTATTTTAACGGGAATACAATTTATTTTGTATGTGGTTGATAAGTACAATTACGCAATATACATAATAATACCTTTAAAACAATGCATATGATGTATATTTATGATACATCATATAGAAAATAGATTTAATATTGTACTAGAGGTATTTTTTTAAAAATATTTTACTATATTTAATTTACTGTCATTTATGTCATGATATCGCCAGATCCGATTTTAAATTACTTGCAGGAACCGGCATTTAATGGCGTTCCAATAAAATAATCTGATGATACAATAAAATAATTTTAAAAGTAACGGCGTTTTCACATAAAATATGACAGGTAATTAAAATGTTCAATACAATACCGTTACATAAATAACATTTTAAAATTTGAACCGCTTAATATTGCCCGTTTCGAATTATCAAACTAACGTTTACAATAAAAATTACAAATTAGATTTGGTTCACCACAGGAAAAACTGATAACAATTGAACAAGTTTACACTAGTAAAATATAGATACCTATCGGTTCTGACGATTATGCAACTTTCACAATTTTTAAGTAATTTCTATACATTTTTTATTAATCATTCTTCCTTCCTAACCGCAATCGCAGGTGATCATCGGGGCGAACAGCTTGAGTGGGCTTAATTAGGGGTTTGAGAGTGGGCTTAGCCGCTTTTCCCAAAAATGCGTGATGATTATTAAACGCAATCGTTAAATTTGTATCAAGCAGTGCTTCTTAAAAACACAAAATATGAAAATTTAAATTTTATATTTGAACACTATTCGTTTGTAAGTGCCTACTTTAATACGCATTAGTTGCTAGGTACACACTGCATGCGGGTAATCGACTATAAATATTATTATAATTAATGAAGATAATAGTACATCATTGTGGCCAATCGTTTGTTACAAGCATATAATGGGTACACGCCGATACGACAATTAAGTGCACGTCCAACTGTAAATGTACAACGATATCGTTATTTATGGCGTATCTTCGAAATCAACAGTCACATTTTGTTTTTCAGATCAGTCCGGTCCTGGTTAGTCTACTTTATTAAATTAAACGAAATTACCGGTCTAAAAAAAAAAAAAAAAAAAAAAAAAAAAAAAAACGTAGCCGGTGGTTCGGTTCTTTGTTAAGATTTCAAGTGCGGTCCGGGTTCCTAAAACAACGGGCCACGCAGAGCACACTTGTACAGTAGCGGGTGTCGTCTGCAGTGGTCGGGAGTGGTTTGAGCTGTTTAAAAAAAAAAGTGACCAGCACCACGTGACCGTTGTAATTGTCGAAAGCGCGTTTCCTCCCGGCAAAACAACTCAATAAATGTTTTTCTCGGAGTTAGGTTTTGGCCCGCGGTCGCGATAATATTAATCCCGTTCGATTGTGTTCGCAGGCAAACATTTCGTGGAGCTGGAGGCCAAGCTCGTCGTCGCCTCGCTGGTGTCCCGGTACGAACTGAACGTGGACAACGCCAAGCCGGGCACGTCGCCGGACCCGTTGGACCCGAGGTCGTTCGCGGGCGTCCGCGTGGCGGTGGCCAACCGGAGCGGCGTCCGGGAGTCGACCATGTGCGCCTCTCTGCGGCGGTTTCACACGAGCAACGGCCAGAAAGCTGGCGACCGGAAATTCCTGTTTTTCTGAACGCGCCGTCGCCGGCACGGTGTTATGCAATACCATCATCTGCCACGTGCACTACTATATTATTATTATAGTCTTAGTGTAACAATAACATTACCGATCTTATAGACTTCTTTTTTTTTTTTATATGATTTTGTTTTGTAAGCTTTCAACCGTGCAATATATTTTTGAACACGAGTAGCCGCTGTCGTGAAATAAAGGTTCTTGATAACACGACGTCGATTTTTTTATTCGCGGGTACGCAGTAGTAATGTAATGTGTATTCGAATTCGAATAGTTCTATCGTAAATAATTCGAATATTCCGTGTCACAATACCTATTTGTTATTAATAAGTAATCCATATCTACACAACTGAAGATGATGTACGTCAATGATTAATCGACCTAAATACGAAAATAGTTCTTATCTTGCAGGTACCTGTTCGTAGTTAGCTTTATTTTACTCGCCGATATCTCGTTTTTTTTTGTTGTAACTTATACAACAAATTATTCATAACAATTTAATTATGATATTCGAGTATTTTGCGCAATTTTTATTTTTGTATTTTAATTGCCCTGTCAAATAGTAAATATCGCTAGCTTCGAGTCCACTTCTCGCAGGCCTTTATGCACCATAAGCCGTATAATATTATTATTAAACGTTCTGTGTTGCGCGAAAACTTAAACGAAAAATTTTCACTACGTTACGTTATTGTATTGTAGCATCGAATACTGATATTCGAATAGTCAAATATTGGAATAATTCCCATCACTAGTTCTTACTAGTTTCTTTATAGAAAGAGTTATGTCCGGTGGTAGGCATTCGCCGAAACCTCAAATCGTATATACTTTTAAAAACCTAAACTGGCATTCAATATTATTTTAAACCGAAACCCAAATCCAAACCTATATAATTACGTAGGTTCCAATTCGTCCCTGATTGAGACACCCGACGTAATTCGATGGTTACGATGACGTTGCGCGCATACCTACCGACAACAATAATTTTTCGACTAATTATTACGTATATTTTAACGAATACATATTTGTATTAAACTAGTTGTATTGTAATGTATTAAAACGTAACTTGTTTTTTATTTTCGTTGAATGGTCAATACCTCGCCGACGGCCTACCCATAGTCGGATTGTATCGTTCTGATTACGTAGATAACATTATGATGTATTCTTTAATCAGGGTTGATGATGTCAACGATTTAAAAGTGTCCTATAATTTCTTAAAATCCTCTAAAATGTTTGATTATACAATCACAATATATTTTCGCACTCGCCGGTGTTATGCAGAAAACAGTTTACGCGTATAAGTAAATATATAAAGCTTTACATGAATACATCTAATGTACCTATTATGATGTCGGTATAGATCTTTATCGAAAAGAGTTTGGCCCCTAATATATTATAATGTACACAATTATTTATTATAAATAGTTTTAAATAAGAGAAAAGTTCGTGGACCTTTAGGAGTCATAACTTGTCGTAAAAGACATTCTAGTAAATGTTAATATGACAGCTTTGTGTTGTTTGGTAAAAAAAAAAAATAAGAAAGTTATGACATGATGTGTATAATTGAATAAAGCTCAAATTTGGATTTAAGAGGTCTTTTCTGCTCTCATCGGGAGAAGTCTACACTTGGTGTACCATGGAATATCAAACCAAGTATTGACGTTCACGACTTATGTAGCGTGATATCGAAAATCCTTCGTTAAGTTAGACCACTGATTATTATTTTATTGAACCAATAGCATATACTGTCGCGGCTTAACATAAAATATACGTTTCGTAGGTAATAATTATAATAATAATATTTCCAAATAGATATTTTATTCAACTGTTTTTTGTATAATTATATATTATGACGAAATAAAAATACGATTTTTAAATACCTATTACATTTGTATAACGGTTATACTATAACCCATTGTTTGTTGTATAAAATCATATTTTTTACTAACATTAAACGAACTGATATTTAAAAGATAAAATGCTTTAGTCATATAACAACGTGTTATTTTTATTTATATTATTCATTAATCTGATGGCGGCATTTAGTCGAACACTTAATATTATTATTAATGTTAGTGGTAGTAGTAGTATTAATATTATTTTGCGAACAATGGAGTCTCCCAGTATGACATTGTCGCTTACCTATTCGCAAACAATTCCATTAATCTCGCCGTGTTCATTATTGCCTTTGTAATATTATTAGATACTAATCAGCCGCACGGTCGTCGGTCTTAGATCTTTTAACGCTGTATTTAGTAACTAAATTATTATTATTATTTAGTTTATCTTGAAATAGAAGGTACGTTTTATCATCAAATTCGTAGAGTTCTCCATTCCACTAAGCTGATCCATGGTAGTCATTTAATTACAGTAGCATTACGTCGAGTTACTGTACACGGTAAGACTCGAGAAACAAGTAGTAAAATATCTTTGACATTTGTTAAATTGCAATCGTGCTAGATACTCGGGATACTTAATAACTATAGTCCGATCTTATACACAAAAAAAGTGTCAATGGTATACTATATTATTACGGTACGAGTAGATACACGTCAAAAATGCGATACGTGTGTTCTGTGCCAATTGTATTATATTTGCCAATAATTAGTCATAATATTATTACCGTCAGCAACAATACGTGTTTTAACGATATAAGGTAGATATATACACATTTTTTTTATCTACACCTATATAATATTGTGTTTACCTATCAAACATTTGTGCACGCGATACAGTCCAAAATATTTCAACAGTACCTATATTATATACTTAAAACTCCCGTTTTTTGATTGCGGTTGAGATAATGAGGCATGTTCACACGAATAGTACGTGTGGCCCGAAACAGCATACAACTATCCTTGCTATATATATTAATAATAATTATAGAATGTATAAACGTATAGCTATAGTATAATATTAAAATATGTGATAATAATGTTCATATAATATTTTTTGTTTATTTTAACTATATATTATTATTTCTTATATAATTATGTGGTACCTATCTATATTATGAGTGTAATCTACTCGAGCAATTATATTAATAGATACTAAATATGTGAAAGTTAATATCGGTTCATGGAATAAAACGGAAGGTTTTTTTACTATTGATTAAATATACCTACTTAATATTTAATCAATGTTTTTACATAGAATACTCTAAGCAAATTATATATTTCTCGAAAATGATTGCTATTGATTAAAGTATGACGTGTAGTATCGACATATATATTTAATACAAAAAAAGGTATTCCAAATCCTCGTATTCAAATTGAGTTTACAGAGAATTCCAACAGACAAAAGATACATTTTGACAGTAATTGTTCTAAAAACATAATTCCATTGTTTTACCGTAATTATAAGTTCGCCAATTAGATTTTTTATAGAACGATATTAATATAAAAGACGAGTGAAGGTTTTAAACATTCTTTCTACAGATTTAATATAATCACCGATACCCGTCCGTTCTTAGTTAAGAAATAGAAATTCAAAATATTTAGAGACAAAATGTCATACAACTATAATTTTATGATATTTTATTTAAAATCATTCGTACGAGAAAAAATATTTAGTTTTAAAATTAGCATAATATTATTAAATGTAACATATTGTGGGGTGGGGTACGGCTGGTCAGAACACGTTTTGTATGTGTGGCAAGGATTTGTTTTTAAAAACCCAGGTGGGTCACCCATCCGGGAGCTAGCAACACCGGCCGGAACGTACACTCGGAGCGTTTCCTCATTTGAGTGTACGACCGTGCCACACCGAGCCACAATAAACATTATATGAAAATACAACTAGGCAACTGTATTGATAATATTCTAATGTCCATTAAGCGGCCTTGTATTTTTATTCACAAATACAACAGCGCACTGTCTACTAATTTTCTTTCTGAAATAAAATAGAAACGGTCTATACTTACGAGGAAACGATCGTCAATTTTTTTTTTATTTTCATCCTTTGAATTACAACAAATGCGATTTTAACATTTCAAGCTTGTATATGAAATTATTCTTTTTTTTATTTTTATTAAAAATGAAACAAATTACAATCATTACACAAACAAGTACAATAAGCAATTTTAAAGTACATTTTTTAAGTGATGGGAGTAATTTATCTAATTGAAAAAGCATTTAGTATGCCAACCGACAGATTAGGAATATTTAACTATCTAAAAACAATTTTTAAACATGCTCCGGCCATTCGCTTGTAAATGTGAATAATTCAAATGTTTTCCCAGAATCCAAATATAGTAAGCACGTGATGTTCTATTGCCTATTTGAACATTAGAATCGTCCGCTGGAGTGAAATATAAAAAAAAACATTATTTTTTTGGTCGTGGTCTTATAAAATATAGGTGTAGTTAACATAACGTGCGCAAAATATTAATGTTCATTGTCCATGACAAACACAAAAACATGGCCAACGTTCAAATGCATATAACAATTTGCCTATAAATATTGTCCCTTAGAATTCTTTATGGAATTACTGTTCTTAGTATCTTGCAGTCGTGAGATATCTTACCTAAACATGGGCGTATTATCGTACAAAATTTCAGACTTTCAACATACAAAAAATCGGCAAACCACCAGTTCAGTGTCGGCCGTAGGGTCGCGGGTATGTAAATTATACTAAGATTAGAACATAATATTAAGAGCAGAGATCGGTAGGTATTGCTGAGGTGCAGAGCTGACCTGAAATGTTGGGAAATCGAATAGAAATGTCTCTCGTAATTCATTGTTATACATAGCTGTTCATTGTTATTATTATTAGTATTAATATTTATTTAAAGGTTCTATTAAAACCATTGCATTTTTTAAATGATTTTGAGTGGAGGTAGTTTTATATTGGTGTATTTATAATGACAAAAGTTATATAATATTATGAGTGTATACACTTTTAACCCGAAGTGCTTTTATATTTTTGTTTGAATAAGTACTATAATGTTCGAACATTAGAGTTTATTAGAATATTATATTTGGGTTAACCGTATAATATATTGTAAAAACAAAAATGATCTTTGTGTCCAGAATATTAAGTGAATCATTGACGGTATTATAATTAATAATTATAATAACGTATTATGACATTAATCCATTATATCTGTAGGTAACTTATACAATAATAATATAAATAACGTTTTACTCTATAGTTAATGTATATCGTATGATAAAGACATAGAGTAGCATCATAAACTTAGATTATCACACAAATTATTATGAATACGGGTTTGCGTCATTTTTGTGAAATAAAAAATTAAATCATTAGTATTTTTATATACCTCCATCGGTTAGTTTGTGATTATTTTCAAATAATTATTCTCATTTACGCCGTCTGATAAAATAAATATCGTTACGATTTGCTTGAATATATTATAATATAATGAAGGGTTAGTCGACTAATAGAAAACCTTCTGAAATTGCGGTAATGAACATGAGACTACGTGTAAAGCATTATTTGACTTGCATCTATATTGTTATAATATAAGTATATGACAGTTTTGATAAGGGTGTATTTCCGTTTGACATGGTAATAATTTATCAACGAAACGGTTGGCGTTTAAACGTCACTCGTCATAACACTCAACTTATCAAATTATTGTCTTCGGATAGTTTTACATTTTTTTCCTCGTGTACCTATCCATAACTAGAGAAAGTTCTCATCTAACTATCTTCAGGTTTCATAAAGCGCCAAATTTAGTTTCTCAAAACGTGCAAACTCTTGAAACAATATGAAACTAATTTGAATTAAAGAGTTCATTATATATGTAGATGTGTGGGGTTATTCAATTAGTATTCTAAAAATATAATTTGTTAAGTTTATAAAGCTTCAATCAATATTATTAAACTGTTTTACAAACAACCTTATTAGTCGAAAACATTATATAAAATAAATCATATTAATTATATTATGTAGGTGTTGTACATGAATATTGTAATATTATATAGCAATAGCATTTTGACTGTGAAATAATAGTCATAATAAATTTATCCAATTATAATTGTAAAAATTTTTGGTTATAACATGTATAATTATATAATTTTTGATGCAGAGTACATGCTGTATAACTAAGTAGTAAGTACGGTAATTTAATAAGAGAAATAGGATAATTAACATTTACCGTACAATCAATTATTAATAACTTAATATGTTTGCTCATAAATTTTATTACAAAATAGTGGAAACTACATCATGGCTATAACACAAAATACGTGGTATGAAATTAAAAATTGTGCGATAGAATAAATTAACGTTCATATTCTTATATTTTCACAGGAATCTCAACACAACATATTAAACTAACTGATGAATAATATAATAATAATACCTTGGAGTTTGAAACTTTATACTAGATTTATCATTTTAGTGTATCATAATAAAAAACGTTGAACGTATCTACATGCTATCAGAATATTGTATGACTATTAATGAAATATTATAACCAAATGATAAAAGGCAAAATTCTGTTTACATTTTTTCTTACTTGGAATCGATTGAAATGGTCATATCGCGTTGATTCCAAATAATTATAAGTTATTTATTAGTGACGGTGAAGAGTAAACAATTAATATATAACAAGGTTGTCTATATTGTCCATTCATGCCCAATCAAACAAATAAAATATAGTTTTTGGATGTATAACTGAAAGCATTTTAAAATTCAGTAGTTAACAAATCACGGTTGATGAACTACAAAACTACTAAAATCCAATTAGTAAGGCTATCAGTGTCATATGAAAAATGCATTTCTATACAAAAGTAAATTCCAGTTTGATTAATGTTTTTCATTTACAAAAATAAACTGTACATTTTATTAGGTATTTAATATTTGGCAATGTCAA
Source organism: Pentalonia nigronervosa (assembly GCA_014851325.1). Classification (NCBI taxonomy): domain Eukaryota; kingdom Metazoa; phylum Arthropoda; class Insecta; order Hemiptera; family Aphididae; genus Pentalonia; species Pentalonia nigronervosa. The sequence continues at coordinate 4,845 of JACXSJ010002494.1, read as the reverse complement.
TAACTGTTGCTTTGTAGTGTATTTTTTTTGGATTTTTTTGGATATTTTATACATTTTGAGTTTGAACTAATTGAGTAACTTTCGAGAAAAGAAATTTATTTTAATTTCTAATATATTTTGTATTACAACGTCATCGTACCCATATTATTATTTATTTTCACTTAGGATATTTTGTGTACCAATATTATAATAACTGAATGAATTCTTATCTCAGAATCTTAGAAATGTTATACCTTTATATGTTTAGTCTAATTTATAATAATTTATAACATACTTAGTTCAATAAAAAAAAAACATACTTAGTTTATAATAAAATATTATTTTCAAAATTATAGTTTCCATGAGACAGTTTAACAATAAAATAAAAATCTTGTAATAGTTTTAACTGATTATTAATTTGAAAATAACACAATACACATAATATTATTATAATAACATCTCAAAATGTATTTGTTATTTATACATTAGTATTTAAATAATAATAATATTCATAAATATGATATTATACAAGTTCTACAAGTTGAATGGAATATAGATAGTTATGAACAACAGTGCTTTTTGTAGCTACCCATATGACATAATAAATGTAAAGAAACACAATATTATTTCGATACCTTTTTTTTTTTTTTTTTTTGTATAATAGTGTCCACTGGGGGATAATTAAAATTTATTAAACCAGCCAAACTGATAACAATACAAAAAAATAATTCGATGAACATGCCTATGCATTTGGTTACAGCATGATCTACAACTCATTATATAGATGGGCATTTTCAAATAAAGTATGATGCTTTACAATGTAAATTTACATCATTAACGATCTCTACATAATCATATTTACAAACGTAGGTATTATGTGTGGGTGGTAGAATGTGATTGTTGACTGAGGATATCGTGAATTTTATGCTGTTTAATAAACGTTTATTTATTATTATTCATTCCAAACTATCGATGTTAATATATTATGCTACTGAGCGTTTATATTTTGTTGTATTACAGCGCACAAACATCATCAAACTATTATGATATTACTGTGGATAGGTGATGAGCATAAACAGAGCTCGTTTTCGTTTTTTTTTTTTTAATCGTATTTATTATAGTTTTCAAATATTTTATAATTGGGTTTCAAACAACGGCGGATCGCCGGATTGCGAATAATATCTGATTGTTTAACTATACTTAGGCACCTATTATAAATAGCGTAAAGGTACTGACTATAGTTGAATAATCAGACATTATTCACGATTTGTCTATTTGATTATACAATATTTGAAAACCACGATCAATACGATTTAAACAATCAAAACGAAGTCTGCGTGTCCTCATCACTTCGGACTAAACAAACAACAATAATATACGGATAGGTTGAGTCTATCCACTGTCCATAATACTGGTAAAAAATATTACGGTTACAGCATGACAAAGTAAATATAATAATATTGGTAACTTAATGTGATACCGTATTCGGTGACGATTACACATTCAAACAATGTATTATTATTGTGATATAAGCCTTGTTCTCCTCTTCTCATTGGTAGAATGCACGTACAATAATATATATATGGTGATTTTTTAAGCATATTTACCCTGTTTTTATGCATAAATTGTGCATACATTCAAATTCTGCTTTGAAATTTTTAAATACACTCAATGATCATACTTTTTCATTCTCGAGATTTTTTGTACCACTTAAAAATGATCCTGTGACAAAACAAGCTTTTGTTTTTCAAATAGGAACCCCCGTTCCCCTTTTTCACTTTAAATTATTTAGTAGATATTTTTTTTTTTAAATTTTAATGTATCTAAATCGAAATTTGAATGAGCAGATTTTGAGTTATATAACTTGGTGTACTGAGGATATTATATTATGTCTATGGTAGTAGGTTAAGTAGTTATAGGGGCTTAGGTGATTTTAAAATACTAGTAATTACTATTGATCTTTTAATATAAATAATTTGTAAAAATAATCCAAGTATAATAAATACCGCACCTAATATTTCATATTGTTTATATTTGTGAAAAACCATTTTTAAGGATTATTATTCTTAGTAAAAACATTTTAACAACTCAGAAACTATATATTAGAATTTTGTTTTAGATACCTACATTAATATTTTCAAAAAAATAATGCACTTAATAATTCGCAGTAAAAGATGGGGGTTCCTATTTGAAAATTAGAAGTTTATATCTCTGTAGGAGAATGTCCTTTTTTTGATATTTAACAGTACAACAAAATCAGGAATTTAAAAATACGTTCTTTGGGTATCTATACTAAAAAAACTCTAAAAATCAAAATTTGATTGAATGTACTATTTTAGAAAAAACGGGATAAGCATGCTTAAAAAATCACCCTGTATAATTATGTGAAATTGCGTTTTTTGTTAGACAATTAAACGATCAATGATATGAAGCGAACTACGACCGTGGTTGGGACCGGTGGGATGCGTCAGCCGGACCAATAAAAGTCGTATTGTTACTGACATACCAGCTATTTATTCTGTAACGGATCACGGCATAATATCAAAACGCAATCGGATAGAACCAAAATGGTTTTACTGCGAAATTGTGTTTTTTATTTTATTAATTACTACCTAGTTGTACGCTCATTTCATATGATATAGAAATAGTACTATTGTGAATAGATGATGGGATACGATCTTCTATAGAAGTTGGACGTTTGAATTATTACTGGAAAATAACTGAATAATATTTGTTTGAAATACCCAATCAATTTTATTTGTAGTTTTCTCGGTATTTCTAGGAGCAATAAAGTCATCCATCGAAATAAAAACAACGTTCCCGTTTTTAATATTAAATCCGTCGTATCTGCCGATCAGTATACAACGTATTGCGTCACGGCGAGAATAGTATGATGCATAGCCATCTTTGATCCTTAATAAATTACACCCGAGTGCGAGCGAACAAGCTTAGTTCAGAGGTAAACAACAATGTGTTTGGCAATTTCGATGCTACAGAAAATGCACGGAAACGTGATAAAAATTTCACTTTTGCCGGGTTTACATAAGCAGATGATGAAATTTAAAATAAGAAGTCGAAATCAGTTAAGCTTCAGCCTTCAATGGAAACCGTATATAGTAGGTACGACAGTGCATTGACTAAAACCTCTGTGAAATAACGGAGATAATAATGAAAATAATAACAAGCTGCGACGCGTTTTTCAGACTGCGAAGAACTCAGCCCGACTGAACGACCTGCACTCCAACAAAGTAGACGATCGTAACAATAAAATATAATTGTATCTACTGCTCCGACAAACGGACTTGCAGTAGCCGAGCCATAACAATTATGGATATTGAAACGCTCCAATATTTACCGGCTCAATAAATACTCAGGGAGGTGGTACTCATAGTGATTATCAGATTAAAAGTACATAGATTTCCATAAAAAAAAAATCAACTCCATACTAAGTTTAAAACAGAGACGTATTTAGGTGTTTTGTGCCCCAGGTAAGAAAAAACTGCTACCTATCCACCCCGTCATAAAAATGTCTTAAAATATTTGTAAAAAAAAAAACACACATGTTGAAACCAAAGCATTCTTCGGTCTATTCAAAATCTAAAAACATATTATAGGTATCTAATACGTAAAAAGTACATACACTGATACACACATGAGTATAATACATATTTTATTATGGAATTTCGTGTTTTTATTAGATATATTAATTTATATTATCGGAGTATTATAAAAAAAAGAGCCAGCCAAAAACATAATAATTATATTGTACACTAGACGTTGATGTCACTGACGCGGAACGAGGTAATAATAGATAATAATATATAATACTACTACTGTATTATAATATGACTGTGGATTTTGCGTACTTCGATACATGTGGGTTACCTTGGCCCTGCCACTTACTAAATATATAATAAAAATGATGTAAAATTATGTAATATCATTTGTAATTATTTGTAACCACCAAAAAAAAAAAATTTGTAACCCACCCACATCCGCTCAAATCTAAGTTTTTGTGTGGCGGGGCTGTGGTGACGTCATTACATCTACTAATCATATTCAAAATCGTATTATATGGTTAGAAATAGAATTTTAGAAATTTGAGTCCAATACGACCCTGTAAGAAGTGTTTTTTTTTCAGAAAAAAAAAAAAAAAAAAAAATGTTGAAATCTGATCACTTAATGAGGCGTGATAATTTCGAGCAAAAAAAAGGTCACGTGCAGGCCCCTCAAATCGTCAATGTTAGGTGTCAATATTAAATGATGTAGTAATATTTAAACAGCAAATGTGAGATTCCCTCCGCACATTATATAATAAACAATTTGCAACGATGGTTAGAATAGGGTGCTGTGTTTGACAATATTAAATGCAACATTATTTTGTTCTAAAAATATAAATTTAATAAGCCATATACATTTTAGTATAGCCTATAGGATATAGGCCTATTTATAACGGGCTATAATATTTTTCGGTATGGTAAATGTTTGATTATTTTTACTACTATACATTTTTATATGCAAAAAAAATGTTATTATGATTGTTTTCCGTTCATTACCACTCGTACTGTGGATGTAATACATTGATATAAAAATTGTCATTGTCGATCAATGGGAATGCTATGACGATTTAAAGGAACAGGTAGTATCAAAATCAAGCAATTTAAAAGTTTTTTTTTTTTTTATTTTTAGAAGAAAATATACAATCTATATCTAAGACATAATAAGTATATGTGCGATAAGGGAAGAAACAAGTAGGGTGATATACATAAATTTGAGGAAAGAAGCCACCCACTGATGACACTTTCGTCTTGGTTTAATCGTAGCGATTTAGTTATATGTTAGTATTTATGTAGTATAATATATATT
>JACXSJ010002493.1:0-44116 GCA_014851325.1 Pentalonia nigronervosa | reverse complement strand
TCATAAAGATTTTGTTTATTAATCAAAATAGTTATACCTATATGTGGTGGGACTCCGTGATATTATAGAATGAATAAAAGATGACACGTGCGTCTGTGATATATATATGGTGTATAATACTATACGCAATATTATAATTATAAAAATATGAAAACTGTAATGTTGTGGAACACCTTTACAAAACTTTCTGCATAAAGTGTAATTATTCAATTATTGGTGGATATTTCACACAAACTAAATCATTTGAATTATACAGATTATAGGTACTGCTTTACATTAAGAAATCCTCAAAATTGTTTTTTATTGATTTATCATTGAATTCAAATTTAACATATCCATTAAAGTAACCTACTGAATACCGATGTAGCTTAACACGCATAACTATACAGCAGACTGAGTTTCATAGTTTTTAAATTTAATAATCCCTTTGACTACGTTTTTTGTATTTTATTTTCTTGTAATATATTATCCATATATGGACTAGAAAAATATATATATATATATATCACCTATTGTCTTGAAAAACCTACCGCTGATACTAAATCCACGTATTCACTGTAAGACTATTATAATCAACAAAACGCTTCTTTGTAACAGTAAATATCCAGTGAAAATTACCCACTCGTCACTTGTACCAAGCATGCAGGTTGCGGCTAAGACTAACGCTAGATATCGCCACTGGTACTACCAGACTCATGAATGTTATGATATAATGTGGCGTTAGATAGTGCATACAGAAGTACTAATTAGAGAATCTATTAAGCGACCAATCATTAACACAAATAAATATATTAATTATAATTAATTCACGATAAACTTATATTACAATTTAATAAAACACACGTTCATACACCGTTAAGTGTCTTCAAAATTCATTTAACACGTATTTTCATATACATATATATTCCTCGACATATGTCAATACTCAATAGTGTTCTCAAATACATCTAGTACGTCTAATTATACATATATATACTTATAATTTATATATGTCAATACACTACAAAGTGTCCTTATATATGTGCGTATATGGTATACCACACGCATTCATACGCAGCCTAGTTCATCAAATTGTATAACGACAATTATTGGCTGACTTCATCAAATTATCGGACGTGGCATCCGGTAATAACGATACTCGGAGGCACTTTAAAACATTCCTAGTGAGGACAACGTGCCCGCTGTTCGTCCTATCTACGTTACACTGTAAGAGACGCTAAGTCAAAACACTGTCTATTAATGGAGTGATAAAGGCAAAAAATCACTCATCGTTGGAAGAAGCTATTAAAGATAGTATAGAAGAAGACAAATCTAATAAAGGGAAACAACGCTTATTATATAACAAATCCAATAACAGTAATAGCAACAAATATTGTAAAAACTATCGAAGAAATAACCATAACACAAGCGAATGCATATATGCCAATCGTACAGTGGATACAGGTCAACAATACAAGTAAAATAAAGAGAACCAAACAAGGAAACCAACATGTGTGTATTGCAAGAAAACGGGGCAACGCTCTAGAAGAATGCTATAGGAAAAAAATGCCGATGCACGAAAAGAAAATCAGAATAATAATAACCAACCAACAATGTCGGGAAACGACAAGGAACCTGGCAAAGCTGGTGTTCGTCTAGTTCGCGAATTAAAAGCAATCGCCCAAAATTAAATATTTTAAGTTTTAAAGTGAAATTAAAAAATAATCATGCTATATGCGAAATACCACAATGTACAAATCACAAAATAAATTTACTTTTAGGCACGGTTTCAGAACTAAATCTTATTAAATTAAACACACTTCAGGACGATGTCCAGGTGTCAGACAAAAAACTTTATAATATGCAAGGCATAAATGATATATTAGTAAGTACACTGGGAAGTACAGTACTAACGGTAACGATATATAACGAAATATATGAAACTGAGTTTCAACTAGTAAATTCAACATTTTCTATAATAGGTGATGGAATATTGGGAAACCCATTTCTAAAGGCCAATAGGATTATCATTGACGTAGGAAACAAAGAATTGTCTATCAGGAATGAAAACTCAAACGTCATAACAGCTCGTAGTGAACTCATAATTCCAGTACATATCAATACTAATGAACCGTCAGGTCAAAATGTACTTATCCACGCTCAAGAATTAAATAAAAATATATTATGTAGAAATATACTCAACACTTTAAAAAATCAACAAGTTCTAATAGTGTGATGAACCCTACGGAAGATCTGCAAGAAATATTAACACCAAAACTCACGGATTTATCTTACGAAGTATTCGATACAGTCACAATGAGCAATATACGTACTGTAGAAAAATATAACAATACAGGAAATCGCATCCAAATTTTAAAAGATTCACTTAGATGTAACTACATGAATAATGAAGAAAAAACAACAATCCAAGAGCTATGCAGTGAATATGCAGACTTTTTTTTTTTTTAGAAGGAGACACAATCAATGGTACAGAAGCGGTACAACATGAAATAAAAATACCAAGTGACACTCAACCAATTTATCAGAAACCTTATCGTCTTCCATACGTACAGAAAAAAGAAATAAATGAACAAGTCAAACACTTGAACAAAGTGGAATAATAGTTCCCAGTGAGAGCTCTTGGAATGCTCCACTTTTTATTGTCCCGAAGAAAATGGATGCTACAGCAAGTAAAAAATACAGAGTCGTAGTAGATTTCAGAAAATTAAATAATATCACAATAAGTGACGCATTTCCAATACCTGACATAACAACAATTTTAGATCAACTGGGGAAAGCGAAATATTTTTCCTGCCTCGATTTAGTTAGCGGGTATCATCAGATTCCAATTCATCCAAAAGATATGGAAAAAACGGCTTTAAGTACGAGCGAAGGCCATTATGAGTTTAAAAAAATGTGCTTTGGTCTAAAAGGGGCCCCAGCAACATTCTAAAGATTAATGAACAGAGTATTGAATGGGATCAACGGCTCAAGAGCATTTGTGTATTTAGATGATATAATTATCATCGGCGCAACTCTAAAAGAACACACAACACGATTACGTGAAGTATTTGAGAGACCAAGGCAATATAATTTACAACTCCAACCACCAAAATGTGAGTTTTTGAGAAATGAAGTAAATTATCTGGGACATGTTACCACTGAAAATGGCGTTAAGCCAGACCCAAAGAAAATTGAATGTATAGTAAACTATCCGGTACCCACTAACACAAAAGAATTCAAATCTATCTTAAGATTAATAAGGTATTATAGGAAGTTTATTAAGGACTTTAGCAAAAATACCAAGTCGCTTACGAATCTATTAAAACAAAATCAACCATTTATATGGTCAGACACCTGCCAAGATTCCTTCCTTTTCTTTAAGAATATTTTAACATACGAGCCACTACTACAATATCTATATTTTAATCAACCGTTCAACATCACAACTGATGCAAGCATCATTATGATAGGCGCTGTCCTGTCACGAGGGAAAATCGGATCAGACTTACCTATAGCGTACGCATCTCGTACATTGAATAAGGCAAAAACTAACTATAATACAACGGAAAAAGAGTTACTAGCAATATTGTGGGCAGTGAAGTAGTTTTGACAATATGTGTATAGACGAAGATTTAACATAGTAACAGATCATACATAAACCGTTATCGTGGCTGTTTGGAGTGAAAGATCCGGGAGCATGTTTAACCAGATGGAGACTCCAATTAGAAGAATACGATTACAATATCATCTATAAACCGGGCATACAAAACTCAAACTCAGACGCTTTGGTTCAAATAACAGTCACTAATGTACTCCAAGAGTCTGATACAACAAAGGAATATCATAAATATTTGGAAGATGTACGATCAAAACTAATAACAAATTCAGACATTATAGAAGTAGAAACAAATGTATTAGAACTAACTAATGTATATGAACTAACGTTAAAGTCAAGAGCAGGGGGGCGTTTTGTGACAATAGTGTTATTCAAGATAGGAACAGTTTTAAAAGAAATGGAAATATATAGATGTGAGGAACCAGGCTCATTTAGACGGCGAAAACCGTATACATTGGAAGAAGCACATAATGAAATCTGTTGCGACAGCCATATAGGGCCAGGGAGTCTAGCACATGAAACACTGTTATGTAGATACTTTATAGACCATTTCAGTATGGGAAACATATGGCGAGTATCGAATACACTATTGGTATACGAATATTTCAATGCCAAAGTAAGAGATAGTGATACTCGTGTAGAAAAATGTTTTGCGGTGTATCTAAATTTCTCGAATCTTGGAGTTATTAAATTTTTTGAAAGTTTTGATAAACTGGAGGCCATATATTTTAATGTATCGATAAATCTTATTTGAAAGGAGCTGTTGATGTATTTCGAAAATGAGACATACTTTTTTTCAATGTTCGGAATAATTTTAATTGTGTTTGAATCATAGCTAAGACGTGTCACAATAAAATGTGCATCATAATTTGATAAATTATGGAGAAATACCGGTACAAAGTTAGGTGTTTGGAGCTTAATGTTATATGTATTACATAAAGTTTGCCTAAATTTTCCCGATAAATGGCAGTGATCTGCAACATTATGGTTTTCTTTAGAAAACTTGGTCTTACGTAGATTACATATATGCCATGATTCGTGTGTTTTTCGTTGATCACCCCTGAAAATGATAGGGGTGTTTGTTTTGAGTAGTTTTTCTATTTTTCCAGCTATTTCCACAATACTATCGACAAAATGTTTCGCAACGTACTGGTTGTTTTCATTTCCACGATAAATTACTGGTGAAGTCGAAATATTAAATTGTTCAAGCAGTTCGGTAGTGTACATTTAGGTAAAATTGATATTTAATTGATTGACGATTTACATTATATTAAGATGCGTCCGGCAGAAAGTACTAATATCGCGGTGCTATTCACAAATAGGCATAAGTCTCCGACATCCTGGCGATTCGAGCGATTATTAGACCATTACGAGTATGAATATTCAGAACAGGCTGATTCCTAATGTCGATACGGCGGAAGAATTTTTCAATAATAATGGTTTTTTTTTTTTGAGGTAATGTGAGAAAGTAGGTAGATTTAGTCGGTTCTGGGTCCCCCGCAAATCCAGGCAATCCAGGCATCCCTCCCGCCCATCACACACGTGCCCGGCCTTACCCCCTCCTCCCCTCCCATCAAATTTAATTTATTTAATTATTTTTTATTTAAATTATTTTAAATTATTTTAATTTATTTAATTATATTTTATTTAAATTATTTTAAATTATTTTAATTTGTTTAATTATTTTTTATTTAAATTATTTTAAATTATTTTAATTTATTTTATTATATTTTATTTAAATTATTTTAAATTATTTTAATTTGTTTAATTATTTTTTATTTAAATTATTTTAAATTATTTTAATTATTTTATTTTTACTATATTATTTAATAATATTTCCCATAGGTTTTTCAATACTAGATATATCAAAGACCAAGATGTATGATTACCACTACAACGTAATGCAGAAGCACTATGGCGATAAAATCGAGCTGATGTACACTGATACGGGTAAATAAATAAATAAATAACATTTTCTTAAACAATTAATTATTTGTCGATATTATAGATTCACTGGTATACTATATTCAAACTTACCGTTTCTACGATGATCTTATAAAAAATGCCAATTTGCTTGACCGTATGGATACTTCTAACTTACCACAAGACCATCCGGGCTATATTGCTGAGAGGAAAAAGATCCCGGGTCTATTTTCGGATGAGACGAGCGGACGAATTATGACAGAGTTTTGCGCGCTCCGTGCTAAATCCTACGCATATAAAATCCAGGAAATTGGTGATAATAATGTGCGGGAGGAGATCCGCGCAAAAGGCGTGAGGGGTCAAGTGGTTAAAAAACATATGACATTTGAAGGTCATCGGCGATGTTTGTTTGATGGTATGGATATCAATAATAGACAGCTGAACATGTGTATACGTTCATTCAAACACCAATTGACGACAGTTCAATCCAACAAAATAATAATACAAGTAACGATGTGTGAGTAGGAGCATTATCATGGTGTAAAAGCCAATTTTTGTTTTTCCACAAATCCGGGTGTTTCTGGTGGATTGCTTCTCGCAAATTGCGCATTACTTGAAGGTAATATTCCTTATTGACCGTTCTATTTTTTTTTATACCCTGCAGCAAGAACTCATAATGCACCATGCCTCTGCAATCGAAGAAAACTGTCAACAAAACCTTCACATTCGACCGAACTTGGCGTGCTTTTTTCGGTCTTGGCTCGTGTGGCAGCTTCCATTGGGATGATTGAGCTTTGGTTTCTACATCATAACCAAAAACCCATGATTCGTCACCAGTTATGACTCTCTGGAGTAAATTTGGGTCGTCACGGACAGAATTGCTCCTGAGCAATGTTAATGCGATGCTGTTTTTGGTCGAAATTGAGTAATTTTGGCACGAATTTCGCGGCGACCCGTCTCATGCCCAAACTATTGGTAATAATCGAATAGCAAGAGCCAATCAATATATTTAGGTCCTCAGCAACTTCTTTGACGGTGATTCGACGATTGGCCAATACTAGTTTCTTTACTTCATCAATGTTTTGTCTGTTGTTGACGTACTCGGGCGTCCGGAACGCTCTTCGTCGCTCACATCTTCTCGGCCCTCTGAGAACATTTTGTACCACCGATAAATGTTGCTTTTGTCCAAAGTAGCTTCGCTGTATGCAACAGTTAACATTCTGAATACGTTCGCGCACTTTAAGTTGTTCTTCACACAAAATTTGATACAAATTCTTTGATCCATTTTTTGGAATAGACGAAAATCGAAGACAAGCTAAAACACGCCCACGCACAATAGCTGTCAAAAACTGACTGGACATTCAAAATGGCTGAAATTGACAATATAAGTGAGGGTCATAAATACCAACATAACGCCACCAAAAGATCAAAAATCGAGCATACGTAGCCCGCGAAAATTCAAAATTCGCGATACTTTTTGAACATACCTCGTATATGAAACATTCTGAAAATCTCTTGACATCTTTTCTTACCTATATATCTTCGTCATATTATACGTACAGGCTATCGTAGCTGATAATCAGAGAAAATTATTGAGGAAATATCAAACCTGACTAATTTCCTAATTTTTATGACTTTATTGATAATCGGAATAGCGTTATATCTTCAGTTATAATCGATATAATCGATATTAAATGAAATCTAATAGCGGTACACCTATAGAAAAAATAAATAAATCTATAGCCCTGCCTAATGTAAATAACACTAATGGTGCGTATATTAAAATAAATAAATAACAATAAATACTCTTTACATTCCTTTTAATCAAATGATCCGCGGTATCTTGTTTGAATCAAAATCAACTAGCTAGGACTACATCCTGACGTTACACTCAAGTTAGTAGCACTACAACCATAACAGACACTTATGAAATAAATCCAATAAATTTGTTGATAATTATTGTTGGATAGTGTTGCATCACTCCCAAAATGTGTTGGACATTATTTTTGCAGGGAGAGCTTTTCTAACTTAACCAGCCAGCTATACTCCAACAGTTTAACAACACAATTTTATGTTAGCGACATTTTTCGAGAGTAAAAAATATCAAACCCGTTTTAATGGACATCGTTAGACTATTCCGAAATTTTATTCGATTATATTTACAATGATAAAGATTTTTTTTTAAGTTTTCATGTTTTTCGCACTTTCAATTGAAAATGTTTTGATTTTTTTATAGAAAACGGTTATCATTATTAATATAAATAAAGGCAAGATGCAGTGCGGCATTGCTAGTGCAAACAACCAATTGTTTTTTTCCCGGGCTGATGTACACCTCCCGTTCATTTGTTAAATTAGTCGATTATCCATTAATGCTCTTATGTTATTGAAGTTGGCAGTTGTAATTAATAAAATACTTACGTGATTTAAGTATTATTTTTACATGTATTTTGTATATAATTTTCATATAATTTAGACGCAAAAACACTTCAAAAATGTTATTGGTATTTAAAATCTGAGGCAATATGTTAAAAGAAAAATCTTATTTGAGTTTAGTCGCCTGGTGCTAATGTAATTTTATACTCAAAAATACACTTAACGGGAAAAATAATCTTGTTCAGTAGAATCAACCAAATTTAATTTTTTTATTTCATTGAAGGAAATTCAACAGTCCGCATTTAACTCTGTTTTTCAATATTTTAATCTCAACATTTATAATAGGTCTATAAAAAAAGACAATTTTAAGCTTTTTTGACAAACTGTTTTACATCATTATTTGAAATAAATTAAAAAAATCGGAATTCAATACTGTTTCATAGACCATAGCTAAAATGTGGCGGTAACCGTTAGGTAGATATCTAGTAAGTACTAAGATACTTTTGGGTATTTTAAGGGTAGCATAAGTACAATTTAAGTACTTATGTTTATTTACTAGGCAATCGGGTATAGAAATAGAAAATATATTATAGACCTTTTACGTGATTTTCCATACAGTCAAAATCACCAAATCAACTGTACTTATTCACTTATTAAATATTTGAATTTAAAATTTCGCGTTACATCTCTGCGTGGTTCAGAAAGTTAATTTATACTTAGACTCACTCATTATATTTTATAGATGTATGATTGCTAAATATTCAAATGAGAACTACGTATATGATCTACATATGTAATTGTATACATATACAGATAGTTTTGCCTAATAGGGCAGCATCTGAGCAGCTATAATACCTTGGAATGGCCCTGTCTCTATAATAGGTACCTATTAACATAATGTAAACATCTGTACTAAATAATAACATTGACTATGTTTTTAAATAATGCACTGTGACATGTTATCATGCATGTATGAATATATATATATAATGCGTATATCTATTATGCAATATTATATAAGCGTTTTTTTTTTTTTGTTTTTGTTAAAACATAAAATTATACAAATGTTCAAACCAATGATATATGCAAATAGACAAGTAGCGTCACTTATGAAAATTTGATCTTGAAGATAAATCATGTCATATTAATTATTATTGGTAGATATACAGATTATTGATATATTATTGTGAAATGGGTATACTTAAATAATTATAAATTTATAGTGTATGATGTTTAATGGTAAGTATTGGCATGTTTTTGGCTGAACTGAAAATTATTTATCGACAATAATCTATTAAAAACAACTGGACATTTTTGATTTTTGACCCCCTCTATGTGACCAAAGTACCTACTATATTCATTTTCTTACTAAAAAAGATGTTGAAGTAGATAATCAAAGCATTTGTATTACTCCAAAAGGTGATGACAGACAAAAAAAATATTAAAAAAAAAAACTACATTAAAAATCAATACGTTTATTGCTTCGCTTAGAATCGAAAAATGATAGTGATTTAATGATTTACCTAGAAGTTTGAATGTAATATTTTTTTTCTGGATTTTAATTAAAATTGATACATTTTAGATAAAAAATAAATTTAGAATACAGAATACTTGTTAGTTTAAAGGTTATCCCGATCATAATTATTGGTTAATGCTTAACCCCCACAACGAATTTAAACATTTTTTGTGATTAAATAATTGGTAAATATATATATTATATAGATATAATATACAAGATGATTTATATAAGGTTATTCACTAAGCTTGCTTCACCCCATTTTCTTTTATCTAATAATGGATTTATTTGTAGGTTTTAAACTTATTGAATTTTGAAGTATACTGAATACCGAAAGACCAACTTTTCAAATACCTACTTAAATTTTTTTATAATTTTTAAAGAGTGACCCATGATGGTAAAAATTAATTTTTTAAAAGAGAATTACCATTTTTTTTTATTGTTAATTGTTAAGGAATTACGAAATTATTTTTTAAAAATGTTGATGCGTTATAGAAATTGAAATTAAAACTAAAAGTTTCTAAATTATAAGGTAAATACAAATTATTGAGTATTAACATAATTCTTTTTATTTATAAACAATATAAAACAAGCAATATAATACACATCAATGCATATAAATAATAACAGTGAAAATCTAAAGGCTAATATTAATATTATTAAAACCATAATTTACTTATCAATAATTATCATAATTTAATTTTGTAAAAATAAAATTATTTATTTTAAAACTATAATAATATTCATTTCAAAAGTATCTATTTAATTAATATTAAGACTATTTTACATTTTTGGAAATTTTATTTTTTGTATAGGTATCATTTTAAAATGTTTAATTGAATAGATACCTACGTGTATAGTTAACATAAAGCCTAACGAGATAATTTACTCATCGTATATAATTTAATTAATTCTAATAATAAAGCTTGAACCTATTTTATTATTTTTTCAATCAAATGTATTTTTTTTAAACATAAATTTAAATATGAAGTAAAAACAATAAATTAATATTAGGTATTACTGTATTAGTTATTACTATTATTTGTTATTATTTACATAAATTTGAAAAGTAATATCCATTACAATGTGTCAGTGTAATTACAAACCTACTTATTTAAATGAAATGTACTTCATCTAAATCTGTATAATTGATTCCTGTATTTGCATGTTATTGAAATGGCAGAGGATAGTCTGAAAAGTGACAGTAATAGTGTAAGTCATTAAAAAGAGTTATTTATTCTATAGCTATTTATGGTTTGAAGAAGTTTTGGCATATTAACTAAACAGTAATATAAATTCAAGTTGACAGCGCAAGATTATTAAATGGCATGATTTGTAAAACTATAAGGTTTTCTGAATATAAATTCACTAAAACTTCATAATATTTAGAAAAAACGCAGTTTTAAAAATATACCGCTTATATTACAATTTATTTACATTATATATACCTATTACTGAAATAAAGTTTTAATTAAAAATATAAATGACCCGAGTGAAAAGTAATAGCTATATATTGTACGAGTGTAGAATGATAAGTAAGTACTTGATTTTTGAAAGCTCATATAGCTATAAGATAAAACCAAAAGTTAAATTTGACCATTGTATATTTGGTATATTTTCATTTAAATCAGATTTTACCGTATTAATTAAAAATAAAAATGTATTTTGTTAATTAAGTTCAATTTTATTTGCCAATTAAAGTATTGTCTGTACTAATATTTTACCTGTCTGATATAAAGGAATCAATTTAAATAGCAAAATTGTAAAACCATAGTACTGCACACACGTAATTAATTTAACGATTCAAATACAGACACCGCACTTGCAGCTATTGATTATCCGGCTATTATCATTATAATATACTATTTGAGTGACTTATATACAGAACTAGCAGAATGTCTACATTATATAGATAGATACACATCTATGCAATGGCCTTAAGAATCAATAAATACTTTCACTCAAGATAGAATTATTATGCCTATAGTAGGTAGGTAAATATATATATATATATATATATATATATATATATATATATATATATATATATATATATATATATATATATATATATATATATATATATATATATATATATATATATATATATATGTACATAATATAACATTCCATTAATTTACAAAACATCTGCCGACAAAATAGAATCTTATGACCATTTCATCAATTTAAATTTAAAATATTTTTTTTATCTTTAGTAAATTGGTATAATAATTGGTAGTAAATTATATTCCTTTCATATAACTACGTTTATCCGTTCCACAGTCAATTTTTCCTCAAAAATCTTTTAGGATCGAATTTTTTTTGGTATAACGGTACCTACCTAATGTCAGAAAACTGAACAGGAAACTGCAGAATCACGGTGTCAGGTGCATCTGTATAGTCTTTTGAATGCGAGATAATTTTTTCGGTTCACGTAAAAGTCTCAAACAATGTGTTCAACGGGTATAATATATACACACATATATATATGTATATGTATATGTATATTATATGGTATATAATATGTGAAAATCATTACTAGTTTTACCTTAGAATTTCAATGTAGTATACTAGTATGTACAAGAATTAAATTAAAATTGTAAATATTACACGGAAACAGTATGACGAAACGGTTTGCGCCTAATTCGTCAGCTAAAATGTCACTCGAAGAATGCAAAAATATTATATTTTATTACCTATACATATATAATGTATAAACAGCTTTGGGCCGGCTTGGCGAATATCGAGGCTATGTACAAAATGATTTTCCTGGGCATATTCTGCAGTGTCGTATTTAGGATTGTAGCCTCAATGCGATTTTATGCGCTATCATCAATGGATTTGAATCCCATTGCAGTCTTACGGATGACTAAATATAAAAATAATATGTTCTAGTCATTTTTTAACCGATCGATTTTCATATCAAGAATAAATTATTAAATTGGTAATGTCTTACTTATACAATTATTAATAACTCACCAAAAAATCGTTAATGATATTAACTTCAAAATATGTAATTGTCATCAATAAATGCCCAACAGGTGGGTTATTTTCGCAAACTAACCACAAGACTGTGCGATGCCAGTTTACATTTTACACACTGTGCAGCGATGCCCCCGTTTACACCTAACACACAATCGACAATTAACAGCTTTCAGTATAAAATAAAGTGTATAATATTTTTACGATTTTTCGCAGTTTGTCGGTCGAGAATTTCTGCCTGTTAACAATTGAGTAAATATCGTAAATTATAATTATATACCGCTCACCGCTATAGCAGCATGTATCGTGCTACAATAAAGTTTTTTTTAATGGTCAAAAGGAGATTTGAAGAAATCCATAAGTCAGTGGTTAATAACACGATGAATTCCTTCGGGAAGCGATTTTTTTCCCAGGTCGAGTATTAAAAACAATCACACACACACACACACACACATATATATATATTATGTATTATATATAGTTACTAGTATATGAGTATATGTGTATAGATAAATGCGCGCGCTTTTTTTTCTTATAAATTATCAATTCAAGTCATGCTCAAGGCTAGGGGGTTGTTCGAGAGATGTTTTATAGGCTCGCGTATTTTTCCATGAAGTCTACGTACGCGCATAAAATATACTTGACAACGATAGACAGTTGGTCGCTAAGCATCGCCATATTTGACGGAAGAAGGAAAAAATGTTAATAAAAAATAATAATAATAATAATAATAAGAATAATAAAATAAATAAATAAAATAAAAATCACACTAGGTAAGACACATCACCGGCAGACTTATCGTCGTCTCACTGCTACGGTTACATACACGTGTATATGTATATATATATATATATATATACATACACGTGTATATGTATATATATATATATATATATATAGTGCGTACGACTGTACGAGCAAGAATTCGCGTCAGCTTCGCAATCTATATATCCTTGCTAATGATGAATTATTAATTAGTCGCACACCGTACGCTTAGAATTAGTTGAGTTCTCTTCTTTATCATTATTATTATTATTTTTTTTTCCATCATCTGATCCAAAGCAGACAAGCTGTCTGGTCAAAATGATTTCTGGAAAATCATATATATATATATATTATACAGATAGTACTATATGCGACGCGGACAACTTGTAAATCCACAACAGAATGTCACGTCGGCAACGACGAGGTCATTTTATGGGTATCGTATACAATAATAATAATATATAATAATGTTACACGTATACGTGAATATATACCTGTATATATATTATACATAGAGGTAGGTCGTAGGTATTGAAGCTAGATTATGTTATCTTATGTATTAATTCACTAAAACGACCGTGATGACCCGTACATATTATTTTTTTTTTTTAAGGGACACACAAATATTATAGTTTAAGCGAATGAGCTACTAAGCGTATTGTTTTTTGTCGTTGTAACAATATATTATTATTTATTAGTTATTAGTTTATTACATATATGTGGCGCAGCCTGTTACAGCGTATAATATTGAATATATAAACTTACATACACAAAATCCAAATTTTTCAATTTAAGGTTTTGAGGACAATATTAAACGCTCCATGGTGTGTTTGTAATTCTGCACTTCACGAAGACTTCTAGTTATCTTGAATAACTGTGTGCATAAAACAATAAGTTACTAACAATGTCAGGGAAACTTTACAATAAAAATTAAAAAAAAAATACTCTCCCCCTAGTTAAACTTTTTAAATGTATTTATAACCACCTTAATCTAACAAAAAATACAATATAGGTATTTCTTCTAGCTGTGTGAATAAACCAAATACAAATTAGACATATTTATAATTCATACAGCATCCTATTTTACATTCATACTGACTATAGTGACTGCGTTTGGCGATTGTACATTTGCACATAATGATAGAATATTGGATTAAATTTTTCCTGATATATTTTGAGAGCATTTTAGTTTCCACGGTCAGTTGATTACCGCACGCCAACGCAAACATTCAGTGGCGATGCTGAATATCTGCTAAAATGCACAGATAAGCCTTCAGGTAAAATAGAACAACATCATCTAATAGGATTGTTGTCCTCTAGTTTCAACAAATTGTAATGTCCCTATTTTGACTATGCATTTAAAAAATAAAATATAAATAATAGTATACTTATTATCTAATGCCTATATAGTATAATCCAACGAAGACAATAGGTTCAGAATATTTCTTTTAATAATTTGTGATAGGTAAATAATTTAAATTTTATTTTTTTTTTTAAATAATCATTTGTGATAGGAAATGGTAAGAATTACTTTTTAAGATTATTATTAGTGATAGTTTTACATAATATGTAGGTAAGTACATAATGATTTCAAGATGAAGTAGATGAACTGGACGGATGAAATGAACTGGATGTTTCATTGCATCACGTATTTCCATCATTCAGTTTTTATTGTAATCTAACACCAAATTTACCAATTGATATACATTTTTTAGATTGTAAATTTTCTTATATTTTGTTCATTTATTTATTTTTTATTAAAATGTTAGTTCTACTTATTAGACGCAAAACGCGCGCGCGCGATCTCGTGTGTGTGTGCCAACTGACAAAATATAATTACCGTCGTCGGAAAAAAAGTATAACAATATATTGTATTTATTTTGTAAAATTATGGCGTATTACAATATTGTGCAAATATTAAAATACATATTATTATTATAATTTTTATTTTATTATTATCATTGTACAATCTGTAAATATATTTTTACAATAAGCACAAATGATTTTTATAAGGTTAATATAGAATATAAAGTAAAATAGAATATAATAAATTACCTATAGTAGCTAAATTTTATGAAGACAATATTTAGTTGAAGGAGTTATTGATGGAACTTCATAAAATATATATTATTTAAACGTATTTAAATAATGTATTATATTTAATAGATACTAAGCGAATGATTAATATATACCTAAAATCTACCGCAATGTAGTATTTATATATGTATATGCTAGGTATATACACGCATTCATATTATACTTAGATTAAAATTTTTACTGTTTATACGCATTCGATTTGCAATAAATACATAAAAATGATAATCAATATGAATCATTAAGCGTATAGAACCTTTATTAAAATATGAAATAGATATCAACGTATATTATTATTTTACATACGCTTGATTGCCAAGTGTCTTGTCGTGTTTGACCGTCAATAGTAATATTTTTTCGGTTTTAAAAAATACTCAAAATAAAAATTGTCTGTGGTCCTTAAAAGTTTGATAACAATTTACTCTAAAAATCCATTCGGGCAAGTATGTTCGAACTAAAAGGACAATCACCCTGTACATATTAATTCGTTATATGTAAGTATTTCAGTATATTATTGTTTTATACGTAAAAGAGGCCACGGAAAAGGAGTCAAGAATTGTATTCGTAAATTCTCTTTATTTACCGCTTTTAAGAAGGTACTATGTATATAAATACACAATATACACTATACTACTTTATTTATACACGATAAACATACACGTGTTATTATTATTTAAACCCACGTCATAATAAATGGCAAATTATACAGTTTGTATAATGCTTGTACGTATATAATATAATAAGCTATATACACAACTTTTACATTAATACAATATTTGTTTCCTTTTTGTAAAATGAGTTCGAATTTTTTTCTATATAAATACGTAATACGTTGTTACACGAAATTGGCTAGATCGTAAAAAAAAAAATAGGAAAAAAAGTAGGTTAAAACGAGTTATTTTAGGCCCAAGATTGGGAAACATAAGTTCACATCAGTCATGGCGAATGGCCATAAATTCCAGAGGTTTGAATATTATCCCAAACGAACGGCTTAATAGCAGAGACGTTACTTTTTAAGCACGGGTCGAGACTATATATACAAATAGAGTATTATACTGCTCTTATACTCGTATAGGAGTAAGCCAGTAACCGTTATGCTTTCAAGTTGTCACTCGTCAATAATTATTACATTTTTCATGTTCAAAAGGGCAATAACTAATAACCGACCAGTAACGGCCATCACATTATCCATGTCTACAATGGCGTAGCTATCGCATACAGCAGATTGCAATGCGCTTAAAATATGTAGGTATGTGTTTAAAAAGTATATGCACGATTAAACGACTTTAAACGTTTAAAAAAAAGTAGATTAAGTACCTACATATTTTATTTTCGAATAATTAATATGTATTATAGTATTATATGGGAGTATATTCCGTGTTTATTATACAGTCACTCGTTTTCGTAAACGCTCACAGACGACTATAACACACCAACACCTATTAATTATATTTTATGTGCAACAGCTGAACTCGTGTGCGATCGTAGTCGTAGTGGCCAAGGCATTGAGGCAATATAATATGATTGCGTATTTGTGTATTTTATTTGCGATTTAGATTAAATATTATACAGACGCCTAATCAAACATGATGACTTATGCCTACGACACGATAGTGAAAAACTGCAGTAGTTTTCAAAGTCCTGAGTTTTCGATCATCACAATGCCGCTATAATATGTCGGCTGTTGCCAAGCCAGGGTTGGGACCGGCGAGCTACTGAGAAAATCTCGGTGGGCCGGTTATCAGTGTTTGATATTAATTTTATTTTTATACGATAATGAAAAATTAACATCAGTAAAACATAAGTAAAATTTATAATCGAATCGAATTATTAAACCGTACAGTATTTGTAGCTGTAATCAATCATTAGAAATTCTGAAACTCGGTGGGCCGATACTTCACCAATCCGCTGCTGTCTATTGCCTGCAGTTAGTCCACTGCACTCGTAGCTAACAGCTTCATATTCCTGAATTCCAATTCTGAAAGTTTAAAATCTGATTATTTAGCTATGCTCTATGTCCTTGTAATTATTATATTGCACATGTTCATACGAATCACAGTTACTAAAAACTAATGAAACCAAAATAACACAAGACATGTGCAAACGTTTTGTTGCAAGGTTTTCTAATAAATCATAAAATGATTACTTAAAATTTTAGTATGAATTATATGTAAAGCATATATGTTACGGGAAACGACTTATTTTTTATGCTGTATTTTGTTTTCTATCTATTATTAGTTATTATTAATAATTATATAATATTGATGGAAAAAAAATACTGCACAAAAAATATGTGTTGCTCGTAACAAAAAAAAAAAAAAAAATTAATGAATTTTAATTAATTATAATTGTTTAACTACCTATTTATTATATTCAGAATATTTTAAATCAATGGTAATTAACTTTATTAAATTGTATTATATTATGGGATATTATAAAACAATTATAATAATGATAATAATTATATACCTAATATTTATGGATGATCGGTGCACTTGTACGCAGTTTTGAAAAATATTAGGTAAGCAGACAGACTTTGCAATTCTATATAATCTTAAAATAATAACTTATTTATTTATTATGGTGTTGTGCCATCAATGCTAGAAATATAATTATTATCATTATTATAATTGTTTTAAAATATTTAGAATATAATTAATTGAAAAGTAATATAATACAATTATAATAGATACTAAATTAATTAAATTTTGTTTGTTTTTCCATCAATATCATTATATAATTATAAATTGAATAGAAAATATTGCACAAAAAATAATTTGCTTGTATTTGTGGTTCAAATTGCCCGTAACATATATATTATGTATACCGAATTGCAAATGTGCAGAGTAATTTAAGTCCATTTCAAAGGACGTTGCATGCAACATTCATAGTTCATGAGAGCAAAAATTAACTTTTCCAAACCATCATTAAAAGATTAATGTTAAACTACATATAATACGTATATAGTATATCATTATACCTCTAGTAATAAAATATTATGTTTCTGTTGAACTTTCACGCAAGTCGGTATATCCGCCGTTAATGTGGTATTCCCGATCAAATTCAAAATGTCGTTTATATGCGTGTGCTTCTGCAGCTATATAATGATGTATATTAAAATAAAATATACCGAATAAATAATTATTTTGAAAGCGGTTTGGACGGTTGAAAAATGGTGCATTTGTAACTATTTGATGCCAACGCTATGTGCCTACCGGCAACCAAGCTGTACCACGCAGGTCTATTTTTGGTAAGTATTTATAAACACGAGCTCGATGGACCAGAGTTATTGGATCATGTAGCTTGATGAATTTAATTATATCCCCACTGAGGCATAGTTCACCGAATTAATATATATCAAGCGCTCGAGTATTATTATTTCGAGATCTGCGGGAAATAATTACGCGTTTTCTCGGCGAACACGATTGTATATTATTTTAAAGGTGGCAACTGCGCTTTACGGCGAGTTTTTGCAGTATAATACTATAATATACATACTTTGTGTATAAATTTATTATTTAAAATAGGTTTTACCCGCGGTCATAATATACATTGTATATTATGAACAATGTTTTATATACGATGTATATAAAATTACAAAATACAAATCCAGATAACATCCCAGCAGTATGTACGAAATGCACCTGCATATAAAATATACGGCGGCTTGACGTTGTTAAACCGTAATAGGTAGGTTAGGCTACCTATAATAAAATGGTATCAACGGCGCTGATTTTTGGTAATTAAAAAATACTTTTATTCTTAACTATTATGTTCTACCGTAAGTAAATTTTGAATAGGCCTATAGTAATCTAACATGACCTAACCTAACCTATTTAATATATTATTACTTATTGTACGTGCTATGTATGTATATATATATATATAATATATTATATATTATATACCATAAGCTGGGTAATTATATAGCTATAGCAGTATTAATATTGTAGGTGCTTGCTTTCACATGCGAAATATCACGAGCAGGAAATATCAATAGAAGAAGTGGTTAGGTGGGGTATTATTATGAATAGTTATTTTATGTATACATCATTTAGCAGAAAAATTATGTTTTTAAAGATATCGCTAAAAAAAATACCCCTGTTGAATACAAGTTTTGAAACGTTGCATAATAATAATTGAGACTCATGAGTATGTTTGAAATCTAATACTCTTTGATCCAAACAAAATAAATATAAATGAAATTATAAAATACTTAAACAATTTAAATATCTACTAATAGTATAGGTAGGTATCTATATAAAAATTCGTACTGATGGCAATAAAAAAATCGAAGGGTCTATTGATCTGTTCAGTCGATTATGATAATATTATTATCGTCCACCATCTCAGAAGTTTTTTGGGATTTGTCAAAAAAAATTTAAATGTTATCCAAAAACCTTGTCACAGAATCGGTGAATACTTCAATGATGACGCTCAAGATGAATTTTCATTTTCCATAACTTATTGGTTTATATTTTTCGGAAAATTTAAAGATATTATATTAAATATTTAATATCTAGTCTATGTTTTTAAAAACAGTTTATTAAGCTTTATATAATTCTAAAACGTCGTCCAGTTTCGTTTACTATTGCAATAGTACCAAATTTTTTTTCCAGTTTACAGTTACCCATAATAATAAATAAAACTACTTAATCAAAGAATATAATAATATATAAATGACATGTTTGACTTTTCTATAAAAATTAAATATTTAAATTAAGGTAATATAATAATATGTCATTCTGCAAGTATATAACTATAAACGATATATTTTCGGGTATTTAAATAAGGTGCGAAGGTTTCATTTTTTTTATTTTTAAGATTAGGAATTTTGGACCACAAGACCGTACCTATATATATATATTGATATACTATGATGAGATTAACAGTAATGAGAGAGTACCTACAAATTCACGCGGTCCGTAATTTTTACTTTTATACATTTGAATACTATACACACCACAGAGTAAAGTTATTATATTTAAATGACAAAATAAGAAAGTGCGGTTGGAAACATAATACAATCGGTGTACATACTACATTTATAATACATGCATATAATTGTATTATTGTTGAAAAGGTATAATTGAGATTCTAAACTAATGCACATAATATACTAATATAGTGAGATCGTGCGTTTGTTCTATAATTCGAGCTAATGACACAGTATAGTTCTTAAATGTATGTGTTGCAGTGGCGTATATAGAAATAATTTTCGGGGTAGGCTACATAGCAACTTCCAGCTAACAAGTGATCTAGCACCTAAAGTGTTAAACTATCACGTTGTTATATAATTTTAAGTTAACCATAATTTAGGGGGCTGCGGCTCACTAGCCTCCCCCCCCCTATATACGCCACTGATGTGTTTAGTATAGATATAATATATGATCCATGTTTGTGTGTGTATATGTAGTATAGATATTAAAGAATACTGAGAAAATGTTTATTTACTCTGATTCAGGGAAATCAAAACTCATCTGGAATCTAACACAATTCATAATAATTAATCTAGGTAGGTACTTAGTTTATATGGTAAAATAACATAATAATTTATATTATAGTTTTTTATAAAGTAGATTATATAGACATTTGTATTTTAACTTTACATTGTTTATAAATACAGGCGATTTCTAAACATAAAACAAAATATTACCTATTATCACATTTATGGACATTTTAGACTTAATATAGGTACACGTCTTGTATTAGTTATTTATTGTTATTATTATGATTTTTTTTTTTTTAATGAAAATTGCTTAATTTCTGGTCACGTAGTCGTACTCCTGTAATATACAGTTCTAATTGTTTGTACAACATTTTAATAATGGGTATATAATTCAATGAAAATAATTAATGTTTAATATCAATAATCGTATATATTATTCATTTCATATTATTGTTATCTGTTTGTTATTTTAAATAAATAAAAGTTTAGTGATGTATAGGTATTCAAGCCCGAAAGAGAGATTATGGTTGAATACATATATATTTATAGTTTGGTAATAATATAGTGTGAGGTATATAATGATGAGTCAAAAATCAAAATAGTATTAGATCATGCGAGTTTGATATGTGTGCTTTGTGTCGTTGTAACAAAATTGCATTATCATTACAATAATAAATTAACTTGTCGTTGTATGGTAAATAAACTCAACAGGAATCTCTAAACAACTATATTATATGTACGTAGGAACCATATTCAAAACCTTTGTTGAGTACCTATTAACAATTTGCTGTTATCGGTTTTTCAAATTAATAATATTGGAAATTATAGTTATTGGACGTTCGTATAAGTAGAATACGATGTCACTGCCGACGTTAATAATTATTTACTTCTCACACTATGACAGATGTAAAAAGAGCCTATATATATATATATATGTTCTAACTCTGTACAGTCGTCAGCCTTTCTTAATAAAGTTATTTAAAGATTAGATACTTTTGAGTAAAAATTAAGGGACATAACTTGTGAAATATATGGTTATAGTTTTATGACACAGAGATAGACAGAGCCTGTCATAACCAAGGTTAGTGCATTCAAACTCCTCAATACATTTTTGTAATCTACTATTTCTATTTGACATTTTGCAGCACACACTTTTTATGACACAATATATTACAGGTATTTATGTAATGGTAATTTATTAATTATTACGTAGTGACTGTAGTAATACTATATTGGTCCTATACCCTAGATGCACGAATTTAGATTTTGGTGCCATTCACTGGAAAACGTTTTACGATTGTTTAATTGTTTAAATTTTTATTAGTTAACAGCTCTTTTTGAAGAACATATAACTTTAGTGATTGGTGACCTAGATAACACATTGTACTTATATTTTAGGTAGTCGGAATATAGGTTAGGTTATAAAGTTATAAACAGTGGCATATGCCGTATACTGTAGTATATGTCACTTTTGTATATAGATCAGGCCATCTAAGGATCAGTAGAAAAAACCTAACCCACATACAAAATATGGTCATTTTTGTTTGAAAGTATTCATATTATTTTATTATTTCCTAAAAAAAGTCTTGTAAAAAATAATTTAAAATGGGAATCAAGCCCTCGAATTCAAAGGCCTAATAGTTACATATGTTGATACAGTATAGTCTACAAATGACTATACACTATAATAATAAATAAGTCATTAAAAATAAGTATATTTTTCTCTGATGCCTGCAGCGATTTCTGGTTGCTGATTTTTGGTGTAAATTACAAAGGTAAGTCAGAAATGACTACTTTTCAGTAGAAGCAATTATTTCAAGTTCAGGAATTTTGCTGTTTGGGAAATAAGTAATTTAAAATAACTGTTAAAATACAATTTATGAGTCCTAGACAATAAATATAATTTTTTTCTTGCATTTTTCAATTAATCAAAAATCGGTCAAAAATCACTTTCATAGTAATAGCTTGCAGTTGCGGCACCAAAAATTTTTGTTTGTAGGACAAGCTGGTGGTACTGATTTATAAGAAAAAGATGTACGAAAAAATGGTTGTTATTGCATGTGATACCAGAAAGTTTTTAAACCGCAATATTCTTCTTCTATAGGACTAATACATTAGAACCTAAAATAAAACGTGAGATCTTTGATTTACACTCCTTGCCAAAATCGTACCCAAGAAAGGGATTCACGAAATCTGGACCTCTTATCTTCTACAATATTTTTGTTAAGGTAATGAATAGGGCTAGGAACTTATAGGAGTTTGCATATTTTTCAATAATCATTCAAAATATAGCTAAGTATTATAAAAATTAGTTTCATAGTACTAGAAATTAAAAGCAATCATTTTTATTTTGCATATTTTGCATATTCAGTTCTTTTTTCTTTATAAGTGCATATTTTGTTAAATATGTATTTAAGTGCATATTTCACATATTTTATTTATAAATTATACGTTATAACAAATTACAAACAATACGTAACATAGAGAATTATACATTATACAATATTTATTAAGAATTTCTAGAAATCGGACAAAAATAGATTAAAATTAGATAATCTAACGATTAGGTCGATTAGGTCTATTCGATAAGGAATGCGCCGAATATACGATCAGTAGATGTCAATTTGCCTGTTCGTACTGTATGTGTTTCGTCTTACTTTAATACTTAGTATAATATTCTAAACTAGTAGGTACACTTTTTTTATGAAAATTAAATTTAAAATTCCTAATGTAAAAACAAATACATAAAGTCGTTTGCAGTCATATGTTTCAGAATTCGGTAGTTGGGTGTTTTTAATTAATCAATCAGTATTATTTTGTAAACTTTGTGATGTTAGAGTTAGTGCTGAAAAAATTTTACTGTTGTGCAACATTTTAAAACCGAAATAATGATGCTATTTGAGTCAATTTCTGTCGTAAAAACCGTCAAAAAAAAAAATTTAAAAATTCATAAGGAGATAAAGGAAAAACAATTTATAAAAAATTAGTAAACGTACTGTTCAAAAATGAAGGATTTAAAATTATTGAAAATATTTCTAATATATTAGAAGGAATAGACAATTCGATGGAAAATCTTGAAGACTTGGAAGTCAATGATTTAAAATACTATAAATTTGCTCCAATAACATCTGTTGATGTCGAGCCTTCATTTTCGAGGTACAAAAAAAAATTATTAGCTAACAATCTGTGCTCATTTACATTTGAAAATATACGAAAAATATTAGTCACACAATACAATTAATTTGGGTAAGATTTTAAAAATTATTAAATTTGAAACACAATATTAATTTATAATTGAAAATTTTGTTTCTTTTTGTTTTGTTTAAAGGCAAGTTTAAAAAAGAAGAAATTAAAGTTATAAATAGTAATAAATAAATTTGTAATTTTTGGTTTTTTAATAAAAAATAAAATATTTTTAAGAGCATATTTTAGCATTTTTGCTTATTTTTATAGCACATTTGATAATTATTAATGGCATAAATGCATGCATATTTTAAAGTTTTTTAGAGCACGAAGTCCTAGTAATGAATAATACATAATATCATTCATACCAAAGGTTTCAAAAAATGGCCATCATTTTATATCCCCATTCATAAAATAAAACCTTCGCTACATCACTACTCTCTATATCATTGATGATATAACTTTTCGTGTTTCCATATTATGCATATACATTTTCTGCTCATAAATAAACTAAAAAAAAAAACTAAAGAATATTTGATAATAACTAGGTACCTATGTTTAAATATATATTTTAATATTTTTTATAACATTTCAGGGCAGGCCAAGGATTTTCAGAGAGGGCAATGGCTAATAGTTATTATTCTTTGTATCAAGTATGAGATATTTTTTACATTTTCATTTCCATTTTCTAAAACGAGTGCTGTAGAGTGTAAATTTCTCGTAATGGAGTTGCATTGAGATGTAATATATTTTTAAAACTATAACAAAATATAGGTAGGTATATGAATTTTTTACTAATTTTTGATAGTGTAGTACTGTAGTGTATACTTTGGGTATAATGATATACAACTATGTTAGTGCATTTTGTAGTATGTCTAATGTCTATGTATAAGTACTGTAATTTAAATCTAAATGTTCACACGTTGTTGAAAAGCACGTTGCAGTTTTGCAAAAATAAAATGAGATATAGATACATGAAAAATGTACCTCACTATACAAGAAATCCATAAAAATCAGGGCTTAAATAAAAATTAACTATGTTTCAGAAACGGACAAACGGGATAATACAACTGCAACCGTATATTTTTTAAATGGTCCATAGATATTCTAACAAAAAAATATATTATTACCTAGATTGTATAATTTATCAATATTTTACAAACACTGGATCGTCTGCACAAACATATGACATAAAAATAATATTATTCATTACCTATATATTATGACGTTATATATAGGTGTAAATATTATAAATGCATATAATATGATTGGGTTTTGTGCACTTATATATAAGTAAATTAATCGTTTATTTTATTGATTAGAGTTTATAGATACAGTATAATAACTAATGAGTAATGACGTTTCTATCAATTTTAAATTCTTTAACTAAAACAGGTACCTATCTAGGTAATAAAGAAATTGAATAACCATAGCAGTTGAGGCGTATAAATAAATAATAATAAAAAAAAAAAGAAATTGAAATTAAAAAATGTAGGTTTTTGCTATTTTATCAACATAAAATATAATTTCAAATGTAATAAAATAAAATTCAAACATTACAATGCATATTTAAAATTAAGAACGTTTTAAAACATATTAAAATGAAACATTAACATGCAGTGTTTGAATTGAAAATACAATATACCATAAGGAATTTAAAAT
Organism: Pentalonia nigronervosa; assembly: GCA_014851325.1. Taxonomy (NCBI): domain Eukaryota; kingdom Metazoa; phylum Arthropoda; class Insecta; order Hemiptera; family Aphididae; genus Pentalonia; species Pentalonia nigronervosa. The sequence goes on along the minus strand of JACXSJ010002493.1, from coordinate 18,571 downwards.
TTTATTTAAAGATATAAAAGTTTATTAAAACATTCTATGTTAGCAATTCGCTATTAATATAAAGCATACATACGCGGCTTGTGAAAAGTCTGGCACAACTCATATTATACATATTTTTCATTCGGTCATAGACTCGTCAGAATGTTACCTACAACTTACATAATATATACTTGACGCATATACATTACAGTTTGTGCACGTAGTAGTAATGTCTGTCGTAGGTGTATTTAAAAATTTAATATTTTTTTTTCTGTTTTGCCGTTATCGACGACCAAACTACCAAAATCATAAAATAATTCAACAAATTTATACAATAATTGAAAGTCCTTGGTGTACCAAGAGACAAACTATATACGTTCCATAAAATCGCGGCGTATCTTGCAGACTGCTGTCGGAGGCGTTTAAAAACGAATTAATTATCACTCGTCTCAAACTGGGCTTTCAAATTCATAATACTTATAGACAAATTCTCGCGTTTCGTCGGAGCTCGTAACTCGGCGCTGCAAGTGTAAGAACTATTATAGATTATAATACATTTTAAATATTACAAAACTTTGATAATCATAGCGTCGCAGCAACGACAACAACAACCGAGCCTAACCCATGCAAACCTACTACCTATGTAATATATACGTATTTATATATATATAATAATAACATAATAATATTATAGGAAAAAAATATGGCGAACGGTCGCGCGTTATTATATAGGAAGCGCATTATTCGCCGGAAGGTGGATCTTAACGCCGTTGGGGAGGTACTACGGCCGCACCGTATATGGTCAAGTTTGCCTAATTTGGCTCGGGCAACTCTTCTAAATACGGCAAGCGAGGCGGCGGGGGAGGTCGCGGTGGCCCGGGAGAAGGGGGCAGCACGAAATAATATACAATGTAATAATAATAATAAATAATAATAATAATATACGGATAGCGCGCGCGACCGTCGGCCGCCGTTGCCACAACCGTTCGACCGACGACGACGACGACGACGACGACGACTTCGACCGCGGTCCGACGACACCGACTCGTTCTCTACGACGACCGTGGCGTGCAGTGGGTATTATAGTGAGCAGCACGTCTTGCGCCATTCCGTCGTCTACACATGGACGTGTCGCACGTGTAGTTTGTGCCCGCGCTGCACGCCGCAACGACTCGACGCACGCGAGTCATATCGTTTTTTAAATTTTTTTTTTTTTTTATCGACATAATAAAAAAGAATTTTACGGCGGAAAATTCGTCGTCGTGCGATACTAAAATATAACTCCGTCATCGATTATGTATATATAAAAATTTATGTAACACTTTTACGCGCGTTCTGTGTCCGTCTGTCGGTCATTGTGTGCGGGAGGCTGGAACAGTGCAGCGGCGATTGTACGCTGTCCGCCGATTCCGTCGCGTGTTCGCGTACCCATGCAAAATACGCGGTGTACATTAAAATTATATTATAATAATATTATATTGTAATCGACGACGATCCCGCCCAGAGCACCGCCGCGCGTCCGACGTTGGGAATATTGTGTACAATTTTTTAAAATTTTTAAAAATAGAAAAACCGCGCGGCACATGCGCCACAAGTTCTATTATTGTACGAACGCAGGTCGAATTACTAGTGCTCGTGCGGCGGCGGGAGGGCGACCGTGGAATTCAACACGACGACGGCATAACCGTTCGTATCTTCACCGCAGTGGCAACAGCACACCGCCGGTGTACCGCCGTTATCAGTGCCGCGGCAGTTGTTATCAGTGACGTTTGTTTTCGTTATTTTTGTTAAATTTTTCTATTATTATTGTTCCGAAGTAGTCGTTTGTCCCTATTCCGTGAACCCGAGTAAAATCCCGCCTCGACGAAAAGGAAATATTGTACTCGAAGTTTGCCGCGGTCGGCCGGTGCTGACCGCGTCGCGTGTGCGTGCAGTGCGTGGATGACCAGTCGTAGGCGGTCAAGTGCATGAGGTGGACAGCGATGGACAGTGCGTCTGGCGGTGGCGGCCGCGACAACAGATTCGGCATGGGTTACGCGTCGAACATGTCGCTGTTGGACCCGTCGGACATTTACAACGGCGTCGGCGGTCAACAGCAACGGCCGTCCACGTCGCGCACGCCGCCCATGATGGGATGCGGTCCAGGCGGTCCAGTTCACCAGCGAGGCATCAAGCGAACGCTGGGTCCCGGCACCAACATGTGCTATGAACCAACCGACCACCATCGGTTGGTCGATGACAATTTTTCGCCACCTTCCGTTAAGGACGTTTCACCGTCAAACGGCAAGAAAACCAAGGGCCGTGTAAAAATCAAAATGGAATACATTGAGAATAAGTTGCGCAGATACACAACATTCTCCAAGAGGAAAACTGGCATCATGAAGAAGGTTAGTTTTGAGATTTTTCAAATCCTACAAACCACTTTTGATTTTATTCGAGTGTCCATTACTTCTATAGAGTATTAGACTACCTATTATTTACCCAGTTATTTGTCTTTATTAATTTAAAATTCACAATTATCATTAATTTTGATTACTTACTCTAAAATTCAGATTTTTGTTTTACATTTTTATTGGTTTCTTTGACATTTATTTTTATAATACGATTAAACACTTTCGTGGAAGAAAATATTATACATGCATTTGATTCTTGTTAAATCGATAACTCTGCGACTATAGGACAGGTCGTTTTAATTTTCATCCAGGTATCTATGTAATATCTGTCATTGTAGTTATTAGTGTTATGTTAACTTCGTTGAAAATTAAATATTGTATTTGTAGATGCCTGCTTATCATATGATATATGTCTTATACATATATTATTTTATGAGTCAATAAAATGACCTTCATATGATTCAAATTGTCAAACAGATGGTCGATTCCTTCTTTATCTTATTTATAATATTTTTCAAATACTTATGCATTTTAATATATCTATGTATATATTTATGTTTAAAAAAAAAAATGCCACATAAAGTTATAATAAAAATGACATTTTATCTAACAGATGTGTATATCAACTCGCATGTTTAGACCACCATCTGTACTAAATAAGCTTTAAATAGAAAAAAAATTATTTTATTATGCGTCGATTACTCTTGGTACATTTTCAGTTAGAAAATTTTTAAATATATTTCTTCATTATTTTTATAATTGCTTTGTTTTACTTGCTTTTTATTGTTTTGAGTTACTAGTTTACTACCTTTATTTAGTAAATTAATTTACTTATATCTTAATTCTTTATATTTTATAACTATAAGACTGAACTTGCAAAAATAAAGGATTTTTTACATTTCAGTATTTCACCTGTACCTATTTAATATACATTTTCTTAAGTTTAGTACTTATGTAACTTAATAGTTAATGAACTAAAATAAATACCCTCCGAAGTCAGAAATACCTAATATCGTTATTTATTATAATTCAATTATTTAAAAAAAACTAAACACCTAAGTATCTTATGTAAAGTGTAATTTATTTCTAATTTTGATAAAAAAAATAAAATAAAGAATAATACAGTTTCAAGTATACCTACATATTTTGTTATGATAAATATAATTTTAAAAACCAGACCATTGATATAGATGTTTTTTCCTTGATTTATTGAAACTTATATTATTTTCTCATACTGATACTGATTTTGATTGGTTAACAGGTTTTCTTCTTATGTGTATACTATCTATTTAAATTATTAGTATTTTTTATTAAAATAATAATTTAATACAGTTGACACATACCTAATTGCAGTATTCCATATGTAATCTTATATAGGAATTTTATAGTATATTATTTCTTAATAATACAGTTAATTGACATTAAACATTCCAAAGTCAATGAATAATTTTCAATAGTATAAATTTATGTTATTTGTATTGGAAATTGTGTATTATATTTATTCAATGTAACATTTAAATCATCTATGGTTGACATGAATTGTAAATGATAATACATAATTCTCTTTCATATCTAACCACTATTAAATTTGGATGTAATATTTATATTCCTATCTGCAAACAAACTTACAAAATCAACATAGGTATTTGATGTCTGTTAATTGAATGTAGAAAATGTATTTTAAATTTATTCATGTGAATATAAAAATGATTAGATATATTACCTAATTATACTCCTGATATAAATATTATCAATATTTTTACTTGATTGTATAAAATATTTTAATATTTATTTTAAAATACTTTGGTAAATATTTGCTTAATATATTTCTTATCAGTTGAGTAATTTTCATTTCAATTATATGATTTTTGTTCCTTTACAGGCATACGAATTGTCAACACTAACAGGCACGCAAGTAATGCTATTAGTAGCGTCTGAAACGGGACATGTATATACGTTTGCCACACGCAAGTTACAGCCGATGATTACTTCTGAAGCCGGCAAAGCACTCATTCAAACATGCTTAAATTCACCAGACCCATGCCCGTCTTCATCAGGTGCAAACTCAGGGGACCAACGCATGTCAGCAACTGGATTCGAGGAGACCGACCTGTCTTACAACATTGGGGATGACCACGATTCCAAAGTAAGGCAGTTTGTGTACGGCCAACAGAGTCCTGTCCACCATCCACACCATCAGCAACACCATCCCCAACACATCATGGCCATGTCCCCGCCTGCTCATCTCATACCCTCATCTAGTCCCAGTCCGCTGATGCACACGGCCAACTATCAGCAACAGTGCACCTCCCCGCTGCCATTACACCAATATCCTCACATGGCATCCCATTCACACAACCAGCGGTAATGTTCAGTCGAACCAACATTGACGGGATAGCAAATTTTGAAAAAAAAAAAAAATATATAGACTGAACCATATTATGTCTGTACAAGTAGAAATATATTATATTATAATATTACCAGAAAATGTGCAATTACCATGCGATTATCCCCGGCAATGAGTTCAACCGAACATTGTCACGCCAACGCATACAGCGTAGGCAAATCCTATTCGTCCGCATTTGATTGCAGTGTGTTTTGCTTTGTGTGTTATGTTTTTATTTTTTGCTGTGTTGTAGTTTATAAATATATTTTATTATATAATATGAGCTTAAATAAATCGCTTCTACTATAATACAACTCTACTACTGCCGGGTCGTGTTCAAAATCGAAATTTTATCATCATCGTCCCGAATGTTTAAAAAAAAATTAAAATTCGTTGTAGCATTTTCAACAGCGTGTTCCGATTTCGGTCTCCTGCATGACGTTGTTAAACCTTGTCCGCGTTCCAGCCTTTGGACGAGAAAGGGGAAATACAAATAATCAAATCGCCGGTGACGAATATTGTTTTTACGTCTTACGTGCATCACCCGCCGTTGGGGGGGGGGGGGTTACCGTTGATTGGTCAATTATCGTGGTCGTCGTCATTATTATTATTAAAAAAACATTAAAACGATCGGCGGGCCGCGCGTGGGCGGTAGCGGCGGCGGCGGCGGCTGCGGACACGTGTGTAGGCGGCGGCGACGACTGGTCGCAATGATGGTAGTGTTATGCCTACGCGCGTGGACCGGTTGCTGCCGTGGCTGCGACGGCGACTTAGGCGATTACTACGTTTTTCCCGGACGGTTTTCGCCCGACACCGCCGCCGCGTTTGGTTTTCCCACGGGATTAACGGACACCGATCGCCATGGATTTATTATGTTTCACGATAATCGAAAAAAACCAGACCGCACCGTATTGTGCCTATATAATGATAATATAATAATATCGAATACGTGCCCGGGATCGGTAAGCAGCGGCGCGTAGGTCGTGAGAACGGCGGCGGCGGCGGCAGCGGCGATACGCTGCGATCGCGTAACGATTAAGAAACGGATAGAGAATATAAAAATTAATAAAAATCGTGAATATAAAAAAAAAAAAATTTGCAGTTATCGGTAATCATGTGTAATTACGCGTATTTATTAGCTCTCTCTCACACTCTATATTTCTCGTTTTGTACTCTTGTAAATATGAAACTATTTTGTTTTTTTTTATATATATATATATATATATATACTTATATATTTATACAGTATTATTTTTAATTATTATTTTGTACAAAAAACAAAAAAATCCAAATGTTGTATATTATATATTTATTATTTTTCGTACATATTATATATTTTTAATTTATTGTGGTAAGATGTTTTAGAGAAAATTCTATGCATATATTATATAATATAATATATACACTCATTTTTATTCGTATAAAAGAGAAAAACAAGAATAGTGCCTTTTATGACTTTTATACATAATCGTTATAATCGATAACAAAATACGTAATTTGGTCTAGTCCGAATTTTTATTATATAGGTGTTACCTACACACCATAATATATATGCCTATTATTATAGACCATTTTTATCAAGTCTGTGATATTTATTGGTAAAATAATATAATTGTAATTTATATATACGCTAAAATATACATATATACGTCACGCGTTGCACGTATACTTATTATATGTCGTTACGATCAACTGTGAGTACATATAAATTTGTGTTATGTAATATAATATTTATATATCATAAACGATAATAAAACGAAAAATGAGTATAATGAAATGTTTTAAGAATATGTCTCTCTGTCGTCCAAAAGAAACACTTCACAGCTGAATCCTAAGTCCCTCGTACAGTTTAAAGCGTAACATTATTAAAAAATAAATAAAATAAAAAACCCAAAACGCTACGCTTGCACGACGAGGGACGATTACGATCGTACGAGTTTCATACACGCTCGTTGTGATAAAAACTCGTTCGGAAATCCGAAAAATGACGTGTATATACAGCAACTTTTTATTTTATTTATTTTTTTTTTTTTTTTCGAAATTTTGGGCGTGTGAGACGACGTGGGACGTTGTCGTCATCGTCGGTCGTTTCGTTTCGTGCGTGTGTATATAATACACCTAAATACGTATTACATATTATTATTATATTATACGAGTATGTACACATATTTTTTTTCTCTTTAATTTCGTTTCCCAATTCGCAGTGGCGACGCGTCGATATACACAGGCTCGCACACGCCTCGCGATCTTAATACAATAATAATATATACGTATAGAAGGCTACACACACACACACACTCACAGTCTTATTCATGTCCCGATATTATTGTCGCCCACTACCGGTGAGCCCGTCCGCACAACAACAATAATTACGTGAGCGCCGCAGACGCCCACCAGCGCGCGCGGCCCGCGTCGACGGGAAGTTTTCAAATAGTGTGTTACACTTGAAACCAGTGTGCCCACACGCGGTGAAAAAAGATTTAGCCCACGCCCGACCGAACGGGAGTGCGAGCGCGCGCACGTTGCGAAACGTATTTATTTATTTTTTTTTTTTCGTGATTTTTCGCCTTCGTAGCGCCGTTTCCAGCGGAAACGCGGGAACCGGGCCGGAAGCGGCGGTCTTTTCGGGCCGGTGGACCGTCCGCGCGGATTTCTCGCCGGAAAGGTCGACCGGACGACGGGCCCGAAACCGACCAGATGTTCTTCGCCTGCGCGCCGCGTCCCATTCAATACTCCTACTGCTCCACACCTCGCTCCCGCTGCTGCATGCCGCTATTGCTGCACCGCCCCGGAGCGGTTTTCTATTGTACGCACTGCACATAGTATAATAAAATGCGTATATGTAATTGCGGGCGCATATAATATAATATTATGATAATTTTTAGGAAACAGACGACGTGTGCAACAGGTGCCACGCCGCGCGGCGGTAGATGACCCCCTAGTTCGCTCGCGCGCGCGGCGGCGGCGGAAATGCGTATTATCGTCGTTGTCATTTTCGAGCGTGTGCGGAATATCGTGTTGAATAATATCTTAGAATAACTCAACATTACCTACAGTTGTAGCTTGTAGAGGCAAAAGGTACGGAATAAGAATTTCGGGCCAGACACAAGTTCTTGTTCCTGCGCTGCCGAAGGTTTGGCCAGTGGTCACCGCAACGGGATAGATACATGTAGCTGTGTTGTTCTCGACGTGTGAATTCGTGCACTTATATATTATAATATTGGAAACGAGAAAAAATCGAATGAAATTATAACTAAGATAACGTATATCTTCTATGCGTATAACATTAAGTACAAACAGGAAAAAAAATATATCCAAAATTGCGACATAATTAAAACCACACGTTGTCGTATGATGTATGTGCGACATAAAACGCACACGCAATTTATTTGTAGACATTATATTATACTGGTATATGTGCAAATCATAATAACGATTAATGCTACGGGGCGCAATGGGAGCGGAGATATTATATACGTGTCCTTTAATAATTATAAAAAAAAAAAAAAATATGAAATCCGATCGCAGTGTTCGGCGCCTCTGACTTCGTTTTCGGAAGCAAACTTTTGCAGAAAAAAAACATATTAGATACTATCTAAATATCGCCACGAGCGGGACCGTCAAAGTATAAAATACCGAATATCGACATTTATACCTATCCCATTTTTGCCCATCCGTTTGTGCACATGCCGGCATGCCACGGACAGGAAACGGATACGTAGGATTCAGAATAAGTTACAGGTGTGGCTGTGGCTTCGGCTGTATCACAACGTTCATAAATATATATATATATTAGATATACAGAGTGATGGCGCGATTAGATAACAAAAAAAGCGGTACATTTTTGATGCGCGTTTTCTGTATAGTTGTTTACTAGTCCGTAAAGAAACGCCTACCTAAACCCTAAAACCACACTCGACCGTACTACACCGGTTTACACTTTTTTAACGAACAATGTATACCATAATATGACTTATCACGATCCATGAATGTCGTAGTACCGACGTGTGCTAATGTTTGTAATGTGTATGGTATTTTGTCAACTGCGGTGCAGTTGTATGCACGTCGGCTGCACCGAGGTTCGATCTTAGGCTTATAATATATCAGATTAATATATTATTATCCACTCGCCGTAGCGAGTGCCTGTATGTGTTGCTGTCATTTATAGCCTTATGTGCTATTTAGCTGTTGTGACTTTTTTTTCGACTGCATTTAGATTTGCACCTTGCACCTTTCATCACAAGTTTTTTGTGGTACATGCACACGTGCATTATGCATACAGGTACGATATTGACATAGCGTTTTCGAATGATTTTTCGTCTTCATTGTACGATTTGACACCAGGTAAGTACATACCATATAACGTCTATATATAATCCAATATTATTATTTATTATCTGCTGCGGCGCGGTCTAGATATAACGCGTGCGTGCGATGACGATTTTTACGTCACGCATGATTGCACTATACAATTTATTTATTTATCGCTATACAAACGAAATGTCGCGGTGCACCGTGTACAATCATAATTCATAACCGACTATAATATTATGTACCTGTGTACAGTGTTCTGCACTTCTGTAAAAGATATACGTGCGGAGTATTGCACATTTGCATCCGTATAATGCTGTAGCGTCATCGTGCAGTTTTTCGATCCCATTGAAATACGCGATCGGTTTTTTCAGCGGGTATCAGGTATATACACAATTGACACAAACTACACGGTTATTCGTCTGGACCATTATTATGTTATACTATATAAGAAGAGTATTGTCATTAATTACAGGGGGTGTGTATAGTCAGTTTTATTAATATTTAAATTTTAAGACTAAAAAAATAATCAACTAAAAAGTCTGTGTACGTACCAAATGTGTATTTAAGAGTAAAAAAAGATGTCGTTTTTCTCAATGTGTATGGATGCTTAAATTTCAAAAATCGTTTTTTTTAAGCACGTTTTGACTTTTTTTTATGCTTCTAAAAGAGCCTTTATACTCTGTGCGCCCAACGGCCCTTCTATAGCCAAAGACAACTCTCTGGGTGTATCGCAATATCTGCCACACTCGCTTAATTTCGGTCATCATTGCCACTCATAGGTCTGTGTTAATCGTAATGTACATCATGCAATAAACTCGCGGTATACGAACATCCACGGACAGCGTATGGTTAATACATTATACGTATGGGTTTGATATTTATTATCTTAAGACTTAACCTGCAGACAGCGATGGAGAAAAGTATCAAGTGCCGTAACTAGACTTCATGTCGCGTCTTCTGTACTATTGCTGGGCATATGACCATACGACATTCAACGGTCCGGACTTCTCTGCCCTCAACAAAATAACTCTTACTTGCCATCCTCATAATATTGCTGTCTACAAAAAGGTATATATTGGCATTATACATTTATGCTGTGTGCTCGTTCTGTGGTTAAGTTACTTTCGATTATTCTTTTTTGAATACACCCAGAAAATCTATTCCTAGGACAACCTGCCGGGTTTTAATATTATAATTGCAACGCGCGGGTTAAAATTTAATAAATAAGTCCTTTTTATTTATGATAAAATTAAATGTGTCAACTATTTAAGAATAGCAATGCAAATATGCATATTTTAATACTATTTGATATAAGTTTTAAACTAATTTTGCACTTTTCTCGCTTTTACTGATGTACTAATCCAGTGGCGATCAAATTATTTTGTATTCAATTCATCAACTATTAGATTATTAAAAATATAATTAATTAAATTAAATTATCGAAAATTCTGTGATATTAAGTAATAATTAATAATATAACAAAATCTAAAATAAAAGTTTTTTGTGTTTTAATTTACTTGGCATATTTTTTAATTGCACAATATTATTATTATACTCAGACATTAGACATTTGGTTATAGGCCATTTTCCCCGGACCATATCAGACCTTGCATTGACTTTATGCGGCTAGCTTCAGCACCTACAGTCAAAATTAAAATTATTCATGTAATAAAATAAACAGTTAAGCATTTCATAAAATATTAGGTAAATTAAAAATTGAGCATTGGCGAGTAATTTTAAAATTAAAAATATTACATTGAGGGTATGATATTTTTGAGTATAAAAAAATTTAGCGTCTTGACGAGTGACAACTATTATGCAATCAAAGCGGAAAGGCTATAGTAATGGTGCCTTGGATTTTAGTTTACATATTGTGTATGATAATATTTAGTAAGATTTCTATAAATCTCGGTTAAAAATCGGAACGCAGCAGGGTAACGAGACGCGTTTCAGACGATTGTTATTCTCTTGCAATTCTATCGCGACTTCTTTATCATAATATTGTGTGTACGGTGTATACGATATGCATAAATAACACATGGTCATTTGACGCGTTCTTCGCACCAACCGTCAACGGGAAACTTGACGATAACGATTGTACCTATATATATATATATATATATATATATACACCTATTAAACCAATTTCGAAACGGCCGTTTGCCGCTCTGCGTACATTATAACATAATATCATGTACAGGTACCCATTATACACGCAGTCTCGTCGTTGTCGCATACACAAACGAAATAATTGTGTAATGAATTGTTATAGTTTTGAATGCGCGCGTCTCGTATACTACTATATATATATATATATATACACGAGTATAATATATAGGACGCGCGCGTATATAGCAAATTCATACATATATCTGAGACGGAGACGTCCGTCGTTTCTTTTTAGTGTCAACATCTTCATTCATTAGGATTCATTGCTTCATTGTTTAGACGTCATGACAGGCAATTAGATTGTATACCTATGGGGTATATTATATTGTATTCAGCGGTGGATACTATGTCAGGCGTCCGCATACAGGTGGGTACACCGCGGCGGTATATATCGCAGCTATCTGTTATATGGGCTGGTGGCGATGGTGTGGTGTGCGCGGAGGTACACCCGCGAGGAAAACCGCAGCAGCTCTTATTATATTGCAGCACCAGCAGCACGAGGAGAAAACGAAACCCAACACATTTTATGTATATTATTATATATTTTATATGACATCGCAGCGTGTATATATAATATATAATCAGTGTCCTATATTATATATGTATACAACATGTGAAGGTACAGCGTGTGTTAACATTATATACGGCGGTAGTGGATCAAGAGATTGTTCGTGAGAGGGAGGTGGAGTGGAGGGAGGGACGAATTTTCAAAAAATATTTGTACAATAGGTAGATATACCAGTAATATTATTATTATATCATGTTCGTAGGCGTAACTATATAGTAGGACCATATTTTTTTGGGAAGCTTTAACCCTCATATTTTCTTTTTATAACTCTGTGTTATATGGATATCACCCCCTCCCCCTCCCACACACCTTTCTACTAAGTCAGTAAATTTGCAAATGGCTTACAATAAATATAAATGTACATCAGTGGTGTTTATGTATTATAAAATATTTATCCAATACGATTCGCCAAGTACGCGCAACCCTAATTTTTCGTTTAATAATGCGCATGTATTCAAATTCTGATTATTGGTCATTTTTGAATATACTTATCTACCTAAGAACCATCTTTTCGGTTGTTAAAATTTAGTACAAAATCAGCTTAATAATTTACCGTGAAAAAGGTTGCAGGTTCTCATTTGAAAATAAAAAAGTTGTTATTGTCACAGGACACTGACTAAACGGTGTACAACAAATCTAAGCATTTGCCAAATTTAAGAATGTCTTGAAGTAGTATATACTCGTTTTTGTCGAATTCTATATGTCATTGAAGAAAGCATTGTTCATGACTTATTGTTAAATATATATTGAGAGGGGAATGGGTGGCTGAGCCCCCATCTATAGTTGCGCTTATGAATTATGATTATGTTTATGCGAGGGATTTGCAGTATTATGTGGAATTCTATTGCCGGCAAACATGTCCAGCTTATATGGTAACAATATTGCAACCATTCCAAACAGTTTTAGAATATTATAGAAGTATGAAAATATGGCACAAGGGGATGGGGTATTTCCTCTTCGTATCCGCCGCTGCGTTTCGATACATTTTCACGGACGTTATACGAATTCTTTGTACGCACGCGTTTACCGTTCATCTGAAGGCATAGGCAGTGCCTAACCCACTTGGTAATAGTACCTACATATTGGCGGACCGACCGTGTGCAAAATGTTTTGGCTGAGCCTATTCAGCGGCGGCACGAGTTTAAACGTCACTGCTGTTTGGGGCTTCAGTAATTGTATGTCCATCATAATAAATCTGGATGACTAGACGAATTCACGAAAACAATTCGTTCTACATAATGGCCTGCGCGATCATTAACCATTCCATATTATCACACACGAATTATTTACAATACCTACGACTGCAGATATCGTACATTAAATTTAATGACAACCTGCACCCGGGTATATAATTAATTGTATAATAATTAACTACTAAATGATATTATTGTGTAGCGACTAACAATAATAACAAATGCCTCACAAATAGTTTATTTCTTCCTACATATACTGACTACAGCGAGGGCTCGTGCGGCGGTACATCGATTGCACCGCATCGAAAAGTAGCAATCGAATAGGTCCTAGGTATAAAAATAATAAAAACGCTTTTCGTCGGCTCGTGAGATGATGCCGTCGCAGCTGCAGAGTCTTTCACGGAGTTTTCAATCGGTCTTTTCGCAATTAGCATTTAATTCGTCAAAAAAATTTTCCCCGCGCAGTTTAATTATTATAATATAATGTATAATATTACGCATTAGTACCATTTCACGTATCGCGAGTTTTCGAGCTGTTATGCGGCGTGATGTGTCTCCCGACGGGCGAGGGAAACAAATCTAAATACACCTACAGCCGAACGTATCTATATATTATAATAACACATATTATACACGCGTATATTATATAGGTGCGTATTATTATTATTATTATTATTATTATTATTATTATTATTATTACTGACGCCATCGCGGAGTCTATACTGTCGCTACGGAAGCGTTATAATAATATTATACATTTTTATGGCCGAGTAGGAATAATAATAATAATAATAATATATTTAATAGGTGACTTTTTATTTATACATTTTATTTTCTCGTATTTATACACACCTACTGCAATTCGGTACAAAAAAAAAAAAAAGTCTACGTTCTCATAGTAGGTACCTCTTATATTATCATAATATAGCATTATAATATTATATACATTATTATATTATTATGCAGATGTATCGGGTTCAATAAGTAATAAGTATAATATCCGTTCAGACGATATTCAAACGTATTCGATGTTATAGGTAAAAAAAAAAAAAATAAAAACAATATAATATGGCGTCCGTAAAGCCAATATTTAGACGTAGGTATTTGATAATATAGATTATAATATGTAAAAAAATATATGAGTCATACAATATGACGATCATATTTTGCGCGGCATATTTTTTATAATAATAATTATTATTATCAAGGGAATAATTGTTTGCTAAAAATAGTTTAAAACCGATCAAAAGTCGTACCTATATCTTATATTATCCTATTCAAAAATGTGCGTGCTGCTGAAAAAAAAATAAAACGATAACGGTGGCCGATTGTCCGCATACGAAGTTTTTTCGCTAGAAACAATTGTCCAGGGACCAATTGATCGTTTACCGACCAATATATTAGTCATATGGTAACTTCTCCCCCTTTTTTTTTGTTTGTGGGGAGGGGGGTGGGTGGGTGGAGGACATCTGAATTAATGTATACGTGTTTATTCAAAAAAGTAGTAAAGACAAAATGAAAAAAAAAAAATGAAAACCTTGTTTAATTTATCATTAAAAAAATAAATTGATTTCTCGTCTGTTGTATCATTTGATTTTTGCTGTAGAACATTATACTCAATATAATTGAATCATTCATTTTAAATGTTTGATGCGTTGGTCGTGGTGGTGAACCGACATTATCAGTTTATGGTTATAATAATACAAATAGATAACACCAAATTCTGCAAGGAGGATAAAAATAAAATTAAAACTGTGTATTTTTTGAACAAAATTGTATATGTATTTTAAATAAGCGACAAGAAAAAATTCGAATTATCGAAATTTGACTGCCTATGGAATCCGTCTTACTGTATAAAATATCAGATCTCCTCATCATCGTGGATAGAGTGTTCAATAAATACATCTAAAACAAATGTGAAATACAATTGATTATTATTTTTTTTTAATGTATGGACATATGGTGGAATATGATTTCGAATTGAGTTATATACTTATATGTGTAATGCTATTATACACATATAGTACTGTAATTTTTATTTACTCACTTGTTTATATATTGAATAAAACTATATAAGGTGTATACTAAAATTTAAAAACCGTATATTTATACATATAGACTGACCTATGGTAGTTAAAAAATATATAAATCAACATGATTAGTAGTGTGCAGTCATCACGTGGGAGTAGGTTGATAACTTAAATCGAATATTTAATTATAATGCATAATTTTAAAATTGTATTCCCACTGTTGGAAAATATTTTATACTAGTTATGCCCTATAATAAATAAAAAACGAACTCGGTTTGCATTGTGCAATAATTACTTATAGAGTTGTCTCTCTTTCGTGTTTTTGAATAAAATTAACTCTCCGTCTCCACGAACCATGATTATTGCATTAATTATTTTTTTATACGATTTTATTATTAATTATTATGATTGTTATTCACTTATCAGAGAGATATATTTGCTGATAAATGGGTTTTCAATTTTGATTTTAATTACTTTTACCCATAATTTATTCATAATTTATTCTTGACGTATATAGTTGATATATATATATATATATTTATTTATTTATAGTCGACATTTACGGGTACCTATGATTATTATTTTGTTCCAGAGAATATATATATATAGCTATGTATATATTATTATTTTTTAGTGTGGTAATTGGTAAAAGACGCGTAACTATAGGTTGTGGAAAAATGTTTTTTTCCGTGTTAGTCTTTAGAATGTAGTGTGTATGTTATGGATAAAGTAAAGAACAGGGAATTTCGTTCTATTATTCATTAGTCATTAATCATCTAATGATGAAATTTCCAACAGCTAAGCCAGTTAGGCCATTAGAGGAACATATAAATTTGGAAAATATTTTATTGAAATTTTATTATTTATTTATCTTGAACCCCATTTCTGAACTTATTTAAGAAACATTAAAAGTGTAGAAATCCCATAATTTGTGTCTAGATTTTTTTTCATACAATTCGTTTTTATTAATAATAAGATTTCACTGTTCAAAGCCAATATTGTGATAACACAAAAAAAAAAAATATATATATATATGTATATGTATATTGTATATGTTTATCATGTTATTAAATAATAGATATATTTCATAAATGAATCATTCTTTTGTGTTCTACGAGCAAAAACAAAATTACTTATTATATTATTAAATGTATACATTCGTCACGAACTTATCTATATATTTATTAAGTACACCTATTATTTATTCACAATCTAAACAATATTATATAAATAATACAATATTATGTTAAGACCCATTTGCTATTTTGTCGTATGATCCATAAATAGAAAAAATAAAGATAGTAAATATTTTTTATATATATTAAAAATATTAATATTGTATGAAAAAAAAGTAAATGTATAATAATGATTTTGTGTTAGTACATTAGGTATGTGAAGTTGTCGTTTTTACGAATTGAATAAGTAATATCTAAATAAAAGATTAAGATTAATATTATTACTAATCACTGATTTGTATCGTCTTAATTTTTAATATAATATAATATTGGATAAGGATTTTCCCTTAAACCATACTATTCATCGTCACACGTTACCCTTGTAAAAAACTAATTAGCTCGGATAATATACTAGGTACCTGTAATGACGTCGAACCATCATCATATCTCATCGATTCTCGATGTTTTCATATGGCACCCCTGGCTTCATGTCATCTTTGTAAAATATCTGTTAATACATCTAGCGAATTTTTTGATTTTGTAAATCGTTTTAAAAATAATAATCTCTTTAATTTAAATTTAAATAGTTTAAGCATTTTCTACCAAAATGTCTATGGGTTAAAAACTAAATTAAATAATTTTAAAAGTTCTATTCCTATTTTTAACTGTTGTGATGTTTTCATCCTCACAGAAACATGGCTTTCTTCTGATGCCCATGACTCTGAACTCCGGCTCAATGGCTGTCAACTCTTCAGGGTTAACAAAAATTCTCTTAACAGTAACTACTCACGAGGAGGTGGTGTTTTTAATGCGATCGGGTCTATTATAAAAACAACTCAATACAATTCTATTGTTTTCCTAATTTTTTTTTATTATTCAGGCATTCATTAGATTCAGGCTTTTTCTTTAATATCTGGAAAATATCCTCTGTTACACCTATACTAAAATCTGGTGACTCTTCTGATGTCCAAATCTACAGACCTATTTCTATAATACCACATTTTGGTAAATTATTTGAATCGATGGTATATTCCAGAATAAAGCGTAACATGAATCATATTATTATTAGTGAGCAGCATGGTTTTAGGTCGCAAAAATCAACTATTACGAGCAGTGTTACGAACACTTCTTATTTAACAGAAGTTATTGAACGCAGAGGTCAGATTGATGTAATCTTTACAAACTTTAAAAAAGCATTTTCACAGTGGATCACGATTACCTAATAATGGTGCTTAAGTCTTTAGGCATTGGGAATCCTCTACTTTCTTGGTTGTACTCTTATATTACTGGTAGAAAACAATTTTTAAAAATCAAAAATGCTGTTTCTGACTTATCTGTGATACCGTCTGGTGTCCTTCAAGGAGGTCATCTAGCCTTCTTTTATTTATTCTGTTTGCCAACTCAATTACTAAGTTAATCACAAAGGCTAAACTTTTTCTTTTTGCTAATGACATAAAAATTTTCCTTAAAATAGATAGTCTTAACTAATATCATATTCTACAATCTAAATTCGATATTTTCGCAAGTTGGGCGAACTCTATTGGTCTTAACCTTATTTTAAACAAATGTCATGTTATATCATTTTTTAGACAGCAATCTCCTATTCACCACAACTATTCTTTTAATTGCACTTCTCTTAACCGCGTTTTTCTCTATTCATTATACTCCATCATTGAACTTTGAGCACCACATAAATGTCATTGTAAGTAAAGCTTTAAAAGTATTGGGATTTATTAAGCGCAATATTAAACAGTTTTCTTCTGTTCGTTGTCTCTGCACATTATATTTCTTGTTAGTACGTTTAATATTAGAATATGAAATAGTAGTACGGCATCCCTACTTAGCTAAAGATCAATTAAGACTCGAGCATGTCCAAAATAGATTTTTATATTGCCTATATTATTAAGATACATTGGAAATACCACTGTTATCAACTCGTCAACAAGATGCTGATAAACACTTTATAATCTCGCTCCTAGGTGGCACCATAGATGCACCAGATCTCCTTTCTAACATAAGTTTTCGTATGTCCAGTGGTGGCCTGGGTTCATTTTTTTTGGTCGACTAGAATTTAAAAGGGCCCCTGACCAATGAGACTAATAGCAATGGCTATGGGCCTTTTTACAGTTTTACATTTTTAAAGATACCTAATTATTTTGAAGTTCTACTACTCCCACCTCTCCCAAAAAAATGTACATGTAACTATTTTTGTAAGTACCTTATTTAGGTTTCGTTTAAATTTTCATAATTCTTATGCATTATAAAAACAAATAACAAAATATCTATAATGTTACCTATTCAACATTGCTGTTGATGCATATACTATAAGTATTTGTATTCTTATTACCGTTAGGTATAGCTGTT